>VDFB02256132.1:220693784-220745706 GCA_007258455.2 Sequoia sempervirens | reverse complement strand
GGGAGAGATAAATGCTTAATTTTTTGTAGTTGAACAAAAGGAAAATCCAAACTTGTTAGAAACCAAGATCAGAAATGCAAACTAGAAAATCAATGAAACAAAAGCCAATCCTGACTTTTTCCAGCGCTTTGAATCCAATGGAGATGCCTGATCTGATCCAAAACGCTTCATAAATAAGTTCAAGGCATGAAACCCTCGAGGAACCTCGAACGTGCTTTGCAATGAATTTCTCCATAATCTGAGAAGGAGCTACAAATCAAGGCTCTGATACCATGATTTAGTTTCTCCCTAGTTCATCTTAAGGGGGGGTGTTAGAGTAATAAAGTCAATTAATTAATTAGGTGACGAGTTTATTACTCTAACAAAACTGTGGGTTATTAGAGGATTATTTCCCTCATGCGATTCCGAAGGCACAAATTAATATGCATGTTGCCTAGTCAGAAACATTAGTCCTTGTTTTCCAAGCTAAAAGTATTATCTTAGATAAGATTGTTTATGAATTCAACTATTTTAGTTTCAATCAATGCTTTCAAAACACTTTCCTTTATTTGATGTTAACCATTGAATGTATTATTTTTCTGATAGTGCAAAAAATGCCATAGAATAATTGTAAATGGCAAAAATATGTATTGCTCTATGATTCATGAAAAATGACTTTAATGTAGAATGAATTAGGGCAACTGGGTAGGGAATACATCTGGAAGGAGAGCTACATCTGGGCAGGTGGTTTGGAACCTTGGTTGCGGTTGGGGTCTAAAATCTTATAAACTTGCCACTAAACTAGTAACAAATTGAACCATTAATACAATGTTGTTTTTCATGAATCACATAGCAATACATTTGGTTAGGGAATACATCTGCAAGGAGAGGAGCATCTGGGAAAATGGTAACCACCAATATGCATAGTTGAGAGATGGTTTTTCATACATACAACTTTGAATGGGTGTTGGTAGTTGTATAGTTTCGAAGTGCATGAATGTTTCAAATTTCCACATAGTTGAGATGTTAACCTCTTATTTTCTAGCACCCTAATATCAAGTTTGAATGAAAAACCAAATCAGGCATCCCAAATATTTCTTATATTCTTTGTTTCTCTCTATGTAGATTGGTAAAAAGTAATGAGATGGAACACAGACAAATCCCTTTGATAGAACAATTGCTCATTTGCAAATTCTAGTAGTTTAACTTTCTACACAACTCAAAATAAAATCTCGTTGCCAGACTATCATATTTAAGCGTTTAAACAGTATTTAAACTTTAAAAAAAACAAAACAAAAAACATGTTATAAAAAGCTCTAATGGAGCCCTAAATTGGGTTTTGAAACATCAATCTACACAGGAAAAGGCAACAACTTCATCACTTTTGTGGTTTAGGCAATTTCAATGCTAAGAGCACCCAATTTTGGTACTAAAAGCACACAAGAATAAATGCATTTGCAGTTTTGCTGAATAAACTTGTCAACATTTGGGCGATACAAAAGTAATGCCATTGAAAACAAGGGTTATCGATCTCTACAGGAAAAGTTTTGGCTTTTGTATAATTTAAGAGTAAGGACAAAAGCAAATTACCAACAAGAATACTATCCCGTCATGTGAGGCACACCCTCAACTACTTTGCTGCTCTCTTTGCATTATTCCCATAGGATTTCAAAAATATTTCCACCCAAGCTTCATCACAATAACTCTTCTACATTGCAGAGCAGATTATTTGAGCAAGAACCAGGGGTATGAAGGAGCTACCATACAGGGTGTTAAGCTCTTACTCAATGATTTGAAACCTAATGCAACTACCTTTCCATGCATAGTTGTAAAATGTGCAAGCATTATCATGCCACACGCCCAACTCCAAATCCATGTGCCCCTCGTAGAAAAACAGACAAAACATTAGCCAAATATGCTTAATACTTTGCCCTCTCACCTTTTATTGGTCAACCTTTGAAAAATTATTGCTAAAAAATGAAAACCCTCAGCAAATTAGCCACGGGCCAATGATCAGACAAACAAATGTTGTTTTTTTTGTAGAAAAACATACGAAAAATTCAAACTTTGGGTTAGTAGCAAATTATTTCCCTTGTGGAGTTCCCATTGAATAGGCTTTGAAAAGTTATTGCTGAAAAATGAAAACCTCTAGCAAATTAGCCATGGGCCAACCCCGTGAGAGATAAATACTAAATTTGTTTGCAGAAAAGCATACGAAAAATCAAAACTTTGGATTAGCAGCCAATTATTTCCCTCGCACGGTACCCAAGACAAAAATTAATATGCCAATTGCCCAACCGAAAACATTAGTCTCCCACTTATAAAGCCAAGGACTAATAATTAAATAACTCTTATATCTAAGATGATACACTTTTACAACTCAAAGCGATGTAAGATAGGCCGTGCATGCCTGGAACACACGTAAACAGAGAAAGTAACATATCATCTAGATGTTACCCAAGATAGCAGTCGAAAGGCACAATCGTCACGGGGAGCCGCTCGGATTAGTTAAAGGAATATTGACTCAGAATTTGGGCGGTGTACTATTTCAGTCCTTGGCGACCTTCACCCTCTAAACTTCCTTCTAGAAGTGGAAAGGATCAAAAAATAGAAGGCATGTTGATGCTCACGTTTTCAGTGCAGTGACAAACAAGTTTCAATCGCAAAACTGAATTTGACTGAAACCATGGTTCATGTTCCCACTCTTCCCTTATCCATGAATACGTTCTGAGCACCGAGGAAGAGTGTGTTCACAATAACTAAATGGGGTATGCAAAACCTATATTTATGGTGGTCTCTTCTGGAATATGAATGAGCATTCTCTTGAAAAAAATCGTTAACAAGGCAGGCCAAATGCCACCTGGCTCTTTTGCATGCTTATTATGAATGATGTTTGGTGTACACATCTAGAGACTTGAGTTGTTCGTTGAGAGATCTTGAAGATCACGGAATGGGATGTGTATATCTCATTTGTTCTTATATCAATTTTATGAAGAATGCAACAGTTACTCACTACTACTAAAGAAGGTTATATCTTGTATTGTTTTTATATCTCGTAATGTTTCATTCTTTATTGAGAGTGTTTATCTCTTATGAAGGATCAAAACCTAATATTATATCCCAAGTTGATGTTGTTGACAATATATTAGTTTTGTTGCTTTGGAAGCTAGATTTCCCCCAAAAGAATCTTTTGGGGGTATATCAATATATATATCTCTTTTGTGTGTTATTGTTTTATGTATTATTATTCTTGATATTACTGTAATGTTATTACTATGTTAGAATGCTTCTAGAATTTGTATAGATCAAATAATTTATAACATCTTTTCTTATAGGATTAAATAGGGAATCATTTTGTATTTATAGTCAAGGCTTTATGGAAAATGGGAAGAGAATGAGAGGTTTCAAGTATATTTCTATTGATATTTGAGATCCTTTCAACTTTTATCATAACAAACTAAGGGATTGCACCCTCTTTCCTAAAGAGGAGATATCAATGCATTCGATGCCCAAGTGGATCCTTTCGTTGAGCTATTTAAGAAAAGGATTTGAGCCAAAAATATTGTTCTTGTGTTTATTTTTAAATGTGGCTAGTAAACAAAAGAACTTTTCCTAATAGCCTTCATAGTGTGTGGTTGGAAGCTAGGGAAGATAGACATATTATGAACTTGGAAGTGGAATTCTTAGAAAACAAATTTCATAGATCGACAATGAGAGGTCTCACATATAAATTCCTCAACATCTAATAATTAATTAAAAAATGATACCAATAGCAAAGAAGAATTAGAAGACCCACAAAACATTTGAGATCAAAACATGCCCTCAAGTCTATTTCATTCACTTTCTCCAATGAAACTTATGAAAAAATGTTGTTTCATAAATGTCCTTAGTTTTAGCAAGAAATGCAAGATTATTCATGAAATGCTGGCATATTGACTTCAAACTAATAGAAGAAATTCCAACAAAAGCTTTGGTTTAGATCTATCTATAAGCTCTCCCACATAAGTAATGGTAAGATTGTGTCTTTAAAATGATCACATAGAGATTTTAAATCAATACATAAGCATATTCAAATTGTTAGGAAGAACATTACCGAACCATGTTACAGTATCTATAAAATTAGAGCTCAACCAAATACTACAAGAAATCCTTACCTTGAAAATAAATAACCTTGAATAATTTTAAGCTATTGATTGTGAGAGCATTTGTTTCCACTGTAATAAGTTCCATGAATATGAACTCCTATGAGAGAATGCATATTGGCATGTCAAATGAAATTATAGAGCCAACCAAGAAAGGAAGAGACAACAAAAGATAGTGGATTCAAAAGCCGAAAAATAGACCAAAATTTTTCATAATTGACCATCCACAACTCTTGACGTACCCATTGCACACAAAGGTGCGGTTATTAGTAAAATAATTAAACTAATTCTTATATCTGAGATGATACACTTTAACAATTCATAGAAATCGCTAAAATCTCATTTCATTTCATCAATGTAAAATAACAGAAAAAGTAACATATCATCTAGGGGAGAGGACCCACTACCTGAAAATGTTTCAATAGTTGTGATAACAGAGAAAGTAACATATCATCTAGATGTTACCCAAGATAGCAATCGAAAGCCACAATCCTCACGGGGAGCCGCTCAGATTAGTTAAAGGAATATTGACTCAGAATTTGGGCGGTGTACTATTTCAGTCCTTGGCGACCTTCACCCTCCAGCTCAAAAACAAACTTCCTTCCAGAAGTACAAATGAGCCTGCTTGAGCTTTCCTTTGTCTTTAAGCAAAGCCCTCACAGTGGAAAGCGAAACAGTATTAGATGTGATGTTTAAGATTTTGGGCAAATCCCTCTTGATTTTATTCGAGATTCGGAATCTGATTGAATACTTAAAACTTGTCATTTAGTCGTTTGGTCATGTACAATATAACATTCCTATTGAGCCTATAATGCACGCACTAATTTGGAATTTTTTATATTTTAGAATGCTACATAATTTCTAAAGGTTTATAAGTTTATTTGATTTAATTAGCAGATAGGCTATATATAGTCTGAAATAAGTCTCACAGCTGCAAACCACTATTTACTTGTCGGAAAATAAGTTTCAACTGTGATTTAATGATAAACCAGCTGCCGTTTAATAGTAAAAGTTTCCAAAATATCAGTATAAGTTTCCAAAATCTCACTTATCACATAAAAGTCAGTGACAACTAGATGGGAACATTCTATTTCCATTTGCATTGTTTTTTGTCAATTTGATGCAAACATTCTTTTTTCATTTATATTGTTTTATGTTTTCAAAATATATTTACATGAAGAAACAAATCTATTGTTATGCATGTCACCAATTCTATTGTTCAATTCCAAAAACAAATCATGGTAGAATTAAACTTAATAGGAGTCCTAAGTAGTTGCATTCTTAAATTAAGGTGTCTCTCAATAAAATTGGATGAAATTTAATAGTAGATCATTGCTACTTTCATGAAAGAGCCCCAAACAGACTAAACTAGATGCAAGTCTTATATGCTTTTGTGATTTTTCTAGAATGGATATGGTTCATGCCAACTATGCCAAAGGTTATCCAACAAAATTTTTAGTTGTGAGAAGTAGGGTCAATTTAAAAAGTAAGGAATCATGTATGTGAATGTTGGTTGTCCTACCTATACCGTGCTATGTATGTTATTTCTTTAAGGATTAGTCATCTTATCCTATAATTTGTGTTATTGATGTGGCCTACTTCAATGGTCAATGTTGGTTACAAGTCTTAGATGAATTTGATGTGTCTTGAAGTCACAATAATTGTGAACAACTATGTCACACCAAGAAAGTTGGATGCAACATTTGAACTTAATATGTTCCAAATATGTTAGACAGATAATAATATTCAAAATTTATCCATTAATACTTTGTAAGGATTGAAACCATTTTTAAAAAAAATTGATAGATTTAAATACCATCTACCTTAACTTATGTAGGTGTGTCTACAACCATGTTCCTAGTTCGAGCAGCTCCTAAAATCAAAACCTCATTGTCTCTCCTATTTGTGATTCTTATATTCAAGTTAGAATAATCTTCGCAAGTAAGAGATACTCCAATGATGCACAATTCTAGCAACAATGGTGGATCATCTCACTCAATTCCCCAACACCAACTTTTGTTCACAAGAGCTTCCCATTCGCAATAGAGAGGAGTAAATGTTGTCTAGGTGACATCACAAGAGTCCAAAAACATTTTTTTTTCCATATATCTATATTTTCTACTCAATCTGTTTCATGGCCACCTTTAGCATAATAGTACAAGAAAAGGACCTATGGCAAGAGCTCATAATAGAATCATTTTAGGGACATTGCTACTATTTTCAAGTGTACCCCATGATTATCCATGTCATTTATGTCTGAATTAAACAACTCTCATGTTGATCCTCTCTAGTCCATGACAATGCCTCTCTAATTGCTCATGCCAATAACCACACCAGTATCATCGTAATATTTTGTTGACTCAAATGCATTCATTGAAACCTAGATTGAGAAACTAATCAAATCTATTTCAAAGCATTCCCATAAGATTATTGAAGAAATTCAAGATGCAACTTATTGTGTTGTGGCAGTTGAAGACATGTACAAAAGTTATTAGCTTTTGTATGTTTTTAAAAGAATTATATTATAATGAGCAGTATGAACAAGGTTCCCTGAAACAAATCATTGAAGAATTTTTTATTTTTTTAAACTATGTCTAACGTATTCAAATCTAGGTTCAAGTATATTGTTGTTATATTATTCAAATACTCATATGTATAATATGATTTTCAAAAAGACTTCTTATATATATTCTTTATCAAACATCATTTAAGATATCTTTTATGTATAATGTACATTACATGTTTGTCATATACATTACAATTCATATATATAAATTGGTAATTTTATTTTTGATCAAATCCTTCCATTTGTTTTTTCCTATTATAGATGTGAGATTATTGATTGGTGGATGATTTTTGAAGTCCCCAATCCTTATGGATCTCAACTTCTTGACTTCACCTTGGTTTTTGACTTCACCTTGGTTTTATATTCAATTGAGGAAAGAATAAAACATGATAAATTGACACTATATTATAACAACTCATAGAAATAAGATATCTACAAAATTGATTGAACTTATTTTATTTTGAGATTTTGTTGAAGAAATGAATTACACAATGAATAGATAATTATTATAGCAAGTCATTCAAATAAGACTTCATCCTACCATGTCTAAATTTGTTACTATTTGTAATGACAGAAAAGAGTCTACCTTTTCCTTGTTTGATTTTGGAATATTTAATGATAAATTGGACTTGATATCTCCTTTAATCTAGTGTTGTGATGAGTTTTAAACATCCACATTAGGTTATGGGCCCTTTTAGGATGAATAAATTTCCTTAATTTAATGTTGTAAAAGTGCATTTATTTTACACTTTCACATTAAATTTATGCTTGTGGAACTAAGGTGGACCTAATCTAGTGTTGTAACGTTTTACACATTCACATGGGATTTAGGCCCCTCTAAGCCAAATAGACCCAATTTTTCCTTAATTTAGTGTTGTAAAGTGTATTTATTTACACTTTCATTATTGATTTTGGGACTCCATTGCATTTATGACCTTATATCATCACATTAGGCCCCCTATGACCCCATATTGCATCCCAAAGCATAATTTAATAAAACCGACAAGATCAACATATAAGCTTTTAATTTCCTCCCTCGACACTTTAGGACTAAAAATAGTTTCTCGTGGGGACCCATTCGGCCACCTTGACCTAATGAGTCTCTGAGTCTAGGTGGGTCTCATTCACCTAGGATGGCAACGAGTCCCATTTGGCCTATTTTTAAGGTTTTGAGCGAAAAGGGTTTTTAATTAAAATTTCTTCCATGTTGGCCTTGGGGATCAAATTAATGGTCATTTGAGTGGATTTCCTATATAAACAAGCTTCCAAATCATTATTTCATGCATTCATTTTATCTAGTCAAGCAAGTAAGAGTTAAGCATTCCAAGTTCACAAGAGATCATCAAGATAGCTTTCTAAGATCAATTCTAAGGCATTCAAGGGCAAGATTCTTCATCAATTGTTGCAGCAATTCAAGATCCATCATCATGGCAAGGTTATAATTGCATTATCTCATGTTCATGCTTCATTATCTTATTTCATCATTTGGTTTAATTACCTAAAAATAGGTTTGACCAAGGAAAACCCCTATTCCCTAAAGCAATCAACAAGTTTCTCTTGCATGTGTGTTTCTGCAAGCATCTAGGTGTCTTGGAGCATAAAGAATCATTGAAGATTAGGGTTATATGCTTATTGTTGTTTCAATTTGCAAGGTCATAATCTTCAATAAAAGTCATCTATAGCCCTCAAATCGTGAGTTTTAGATTGAACACGAGGAACAGAAAAGTGCAGACGAGAGGGTAGATTCAAACTTTGAATTCCAAAAATCCAACCGGACTCATTCACCACAAGTGGCAAATGAGTCCCACTATAGGTGTTTCTTCGATCTTTGCAAATTTGGATACCCTTTTAATAAACTCGCCCCCGTAATCTAGATTTGGGACTGACTACCAAAAATGGTGAATGAGTCCCACTAGCCCAAAAAGCTAGATTTTTCGTGATTTCAAAGCTCCATTCAATCTCTTCAAAATTCTAGGTGCACACTTTCAATCTTATTGCTTTCTATTTTGTTTTGTTTTGCATTTCTAGGTCACTTAGTTCAAGTTTGCATTAAATTAGGTCTTGGCATTTCATCTTGCATGTCATTATCTTTCCAAGTTTAAACTTTGTATAGTCCATTAATAGATAATCTTCTAACCCTAGGACAACCCTTAGCAAGATCTATTTCTCGCTAAAGAGATCTCAAGGGTTACCCCCTAATGAAATTGGAAAGGTGTGCAGTGTATGCTCTATGTCCTAAACCATATGCTAGCATCTCCCTAACCACATTTTCACCATTTCACTATTTCATTTGTTGTTTTGACAAGAATACATTGGAATAAACATATATTTTGCTATAAAATTGAAAATTGTGTATGAACAACTCCATCTAGCCGCCTCATCATATATATATATTCGAACCTGTAATCATACCTACATTGAATTTGAGAGAGAATCAAATTAAATCAAAAGTGGATTCCAAAATGCACTGAGATCAAATGGAAAGCACAAGAGAGAATAAATATGACAAGAATAAACTATATTCAAATGATTAATGATATGATTGATGTTTACAATGAGAGAGACCCCTTGGTTATATAGCCAAGGTGAGATGCAAGATGTCATAGGATTATGACAAGTGTCTTAATCATATGACATGAGACAACTAATCACAACTACCTAGGTTCACATGTAGTAGTTGTCAAAGGATAAGATAACAACTAATGACAACTAACACCTTCTAGAAAGATTCCTTCCTATGACCTAAGTAAACTTAACATGTGTAAATAAGTCCCCTAGTAATGAATGAACTAGGTACAAGACTTTATTTAAACCAACAAGAAGCAACAAATATTTTGTTGTAGCAACAACTAGAAACAAGGTTTTTATTTTGTTATATTTTCTAAGCATAAGAAAGAGCAACAACTCTATGTATTGGTTTTATATGTTTAAGTTTATATAATTTTGAAATATAAACACTTGCAGCTCCTCTCTATTTTATCTTTGTTTTCATCTCTGATTTTCTCTATTCTATTTCATTTCTCTATCCTCTACCTCTTCCTTCACGTGGTTTTAGAGTTGAAGGTTCTCAGAAAAGGTTTTCGAGTAAGATTTACAATCATCAATCATAGCTCTAAGCACAAGTTTAACAAACCCACAAATTCCTTAATTCAATGGAAAGAATTATGACTATTACTCAATCAAAATTAATGCATTATTCTACTCAGGATATTTGGGAGCTAGTTGAAAATGGTTACCTAGAACCAGCGGATGTAGCAGCATACAATGCTCTAACACAAGCAAAGAAGGATTTCTTAAGGGACAAAAAGATGAAGGATTCTAAAGCTCTCTTCTATATTTTTCAAGCAATGCATGAGAGAATATTTCCAAGAGTTGCAACAACAACAAAATCTAAACAAGCCTAAAATATTCTATAAACAACACACCAGGGAATGACCAAGGTGAAGACAACAAAACTACAAATGCTGAGAAGAGACTTTGAAACAATATTCATGAAGGAGACTGAATCAGTAGATTCATTTTTCACACAAATTATTGCACTGGTTAATCAAATCAAGTCTCATGTTGAGACACTTAAAGAAAGAAGAGTGGTTGAATTTTTTTTAAGAAGTCTACTTGCAAGGTTTGAGTCAATCGTTGTGGCCATAGAAGAGACAAAGAATCTCTCTTAATTTTTAGTAGATGAATTACATGCATCTCTCATTTCACATGAGCATAGAATAAGAAGGACAACAAACTCATTATTGGAGCATGCTTTCAAAACACAAGTTTCAATCAAACATGGTAGAGGAAAAGGAAGATCGAACTCAAGAGGAAGAGGAAGAAATTTGTATAGAGGTGGAAGAACTAGCCCATCAAACTCAAATGGAAGAGGCAGCAACCAAAGTTCCAATCAAAATTAGCCCCAAGGGCAAAGGTATGATAAAGCACAAGTCCAATGTCATTATTACAAAAAATATGGGCATTATTTAAATGAATGTAGTAAGAAACAATATGATTCTAGGTAGCAAAATGAAAATTTTATTAAAGAAAATCAAAACCAGGGTAGTATGTTTTTAGCTTGTAATGTTGCACAAGAACAACAAAAGGATGTATGGTTTTTAGATTCTAGATGCAACAATCATATGACAGGGAATGCAAAACTATTTTCTAGTTTAGATGAAAATGTAAAATCTGATGCCACATTAGGGAATGATAACAAAGTTTTAGCTATGGTTAAAGGAGGAATTGACATTCTAACCTAGAAGGAGGAGAAAAAGTTTATTTTCTATGTCTATTTTTTCCTTGGGTTAAAACATAATTTGATGAGCATTTGACAGCTTGTTCAAAAGGGATATAGAGTAGTTTTCAAAAATGGAGAATGCACAATCTTAGATAAATATCCAAGCTATCAGCTTATTGCAAAAGTCCAAATGACAAACAATAGAATGTTCCCCCTTAGGATACAACCAGATTTGAAAGTAGAATTTGCTCAAAAACAACAACTTATGGATAAAGGGAAAGGTGCAACAACCACACAAAAAATATTTCAAGTTGAAATTAAGGATGAAAATTGGTTATGGCATCTATGTTTTGGGCACCTAAACTTTGGAGGTTTAAACCTATTGCATAGGAAAAACATGGTAAGGGGATTTCCACTCATATAGAAACCAACAAGTTTATGTGAAGGATGCATTATGGGAAAAAAAAATAGAGAATCATTTCCAATAGGAAAGTCAATGAGGGAAATAGCACCATTAGAGATTTCCATTCAAATTTATGTGACCCTATACAAAGACCCTCAATTGGAGGAATATATTATTTAATGACATTCATTTATGATTACACAAGTAAAACATGGGTCTAGTTCCTAAGGCATAAGGATGAAGCATTTGATTACTTTCGCCAATTCAAGGCTCTTGTGGAGAAGCAAAGTGGGCACTATATCAAAGCATTGCTAACAGATAGAGTAGGTGAGTACATCTCAAATGACTTCATAAGATTTTGCAAATATCATGGCATTCACAAACAATTCACTACTAGATACACACCTCAACAAAATGGTGTAGCTAAAAGGAAAAATAGAACAATCATGGAAATGGCAAGGAGCATGTTAAAAGAAAAATATTTGTCAAATGAGTATTGGGTTGAAGTTGTTTCATGTGTAGACTATATAATGAATAGATGTCCAACCAAGAGTCAAAAGAATGTGATTTTGGAAGAAGCATGGAGTGGAAGTAAATAAAATGTTTCTCACATGAGAGTATTCAGATGTGTGGCATATGCACATGTCCTAGATGAATTGAGAAAGAAATTGGATAGCAAAGGAGAAAGATGCATATTTGTGGGATATAGTGAAGAACCAAAGGTATATAAGCTATACAATCGAATAACCAAAAAGGTAATAATCAACAAAGATGTGCAGTTTATTAAAGAAGAAGCTTGGGATGATAGCTTAGAGAAAATAGTGAATGTAATAGCAAGCATACAACAAGAAGATGGAGAAAAAATAATACTAGCAGGTATTCCTTCAAATGTGACTTCTCCCACTCCCATTCAAGGTGAAAAAAGTGGTCCTCAAGTGACACCTTCAACGAGCGCAAGGTCAACCTCATGAATTCAAGCTAACACACCTTTAGGTGGACAAAAAACACCAATAGCAATAGGAACTCATAGTGTAGGCCCATCAAGACCACATTCTATAAGCTCAACCCCAACTGATATGTCAAATCCAACCTTAACAAGCATGAGAAGACACAAAATTAGAAGTATATGAGATAAATATGAGCAAAATGAAGGTGAGAACAACACAGGTTTGAATTCGCTTTTTGAATTATATTCACATGTTGATGATCCTATTCATTTTGAAGATGCAACTAAAGATGAAAAATGGATAAATGCAATGGATGAAGAAATAGATGCTATAGAAAAGAATGAAACATGGGAGTTAGTGAGTCTTCCAAAAGAAAAAGATGTCATAGGTGTAAAGTGGGTGTATAAGACAAAATGCAACGTTGAAGGAAGGATTGGAAGGCATAAAACAACATTGGTTGTCAAGGGATACAAATAGAAACCGGATAGAGACTATGATGAAACATATGCTCCTGTTGCAAGAATGGAAATAGTAAGAACAGTCTTAGCAATAGCAACCAAACATCAATGGAAGGTATATCAAAAGGATGTAAAGTCAACATTCTTAAATGGAGTATTGAAAGAGGAGGTGAATATAGAACAACCACCTGGATATGAGGTTCAAGGGAAAGAAGACAAAGTGTATAACTATATGGTTTGAAGCAAGCACCACGGACTTGGTGCAACAAAATTCACACATATTTCTTGAGCAATGACTTTAGCAAGAGTGATGGTGAACCTACTCTCTACATCAAAGAAGGTGATGGTAAGATCTTAATTGTTGTTTTGTATATAGATGACTTAATATTCACGAGGAACGATGATATCCTCATTGCTGATCTCAAGGAGACTATGAAAAATGGATTTGAGATGATTGATTTAGAACTATTAAGATACTTCCTAGGCATAGAAGTGCAACAAAAGAAGAATGGGATTTTTATTTGTCAATCAAAGTATGCAGTTTGAATCTTGAAAAGGTTTAAAATGCAAAACAAGTATGCTCCAACACCAACAACCATAGGTTTGAAATTGAGTAAGGATGATTATAGCAATAATGTAAATCCAACCCTCTACAAAAGCATGGTTAGAAGTTTAGTGTATTTGACTGCAACAAGACCTGATATAATGTATGCAGTGAGTTTAATTTCAAGGTTTATGGAGACTCCAAAAGAGACACATTAGCTGATAGCTAAAAGAATCCTAAGGTATGTGAATGGAACTAAGGGCTATGGCACTTTATATAGTGCAACAAATGATTTCAAGCTAGTTGGATATACGAACAACAATTGGGCAGGAAGTTTAGGTGATAGAAAGAGCACATCAGGGTATGCACTTCATTTGGGTTTGGGAGTCATTTCATGGACTTCCAAGAAACAACCAATAGTTTCTCTATCTATAGTTGAATCCAAGTATGTAGCAGCAACAGGGGTAGCATGTCAAGCCATATGGATGAGAAGAGTGTTAAAACATTTAAGGCATGAACAAGAAGAGGCGACTAAGATATTTTGTGATAACAACTCAACAATAGCACTATCCAAGAATTCAATTTTTCATAAGAGAAGCAAACACATTAATACAAGGTATCACTACATAAGGGAACTAATCAATGATGGTAACATTGTTTTGAAGCATTGTAGGTCTGAAGAATAGTATGCAGATATTCTTACAAAGCCATTGGGAAAGGAAAGTTTTGTTCATCAAAGAGAGAGCTTGGGCATCATGGATGGTAGTAGTTATGATTGAAGGGGAGTGTTGGAAATAATCCCAACTGCCACATTTATTTCTCCATCATAGAATTTCAAATTTGGTCCCCAACATATCTCCCATATTTTTCCCACATGTGTGAAATTTATTTTCTCCATACTAGTTTATTTTTTCCTTCTTATCATTTGATATATTAGGATAGATTTAAATGTAAACCAAAAGCACAATCTTTGGCAATTCCAACTATCATAATTAATATGTAATTAAATTATTTTATTTTCCCTCCTTTGTAGGGGTCATTTGTAGCTTCTAAAGAGTCTTAGTTTTGTTATTAGATGTATGTAGACATTTTTTTGTAGAAGATATTGTTGGCATATGGCTTCTGGTATTGTCATTGATGGCAACCTAAGTCATTGATCTAGTCTGCACTTCAATATCTGACCATACTGGAAGATAGAGTAGAGAATAGGGTATCCGGCTGAAGTTGAATATGTCAAGTGGTTTGCATTACCAGTTTATCAGTTTTGGTTGTGGATCTCAGGGAAGGTCATTGGGTATATGAAATGTGTTATTCTTGAGTTTTGTGTTGTCACATCAATTGGTGTATGATTTAGGAGATCCGATCGTTCAATTTTCTATTCAACAGTGCTAGAAGGCCAACTAAGTGAATGTTGGGTGTTGCGGATGTTTAAGGCGAAATTGTTTGGAGTATTTTCGTATTGGAGATTTTGTTTTGGGTCCTAACTATGCTATGGCCAACTTTGGTGGATTTCCATTAAATGTTACCCATGATTTGAGCCAACAGTTGGAAAATATTTTCTACTTTATTGAAGCTGACATATAGCGATTGAATCCTTGGTGGCAGATATATATATGAGATCGGTTAATTCATTTTGATATATGTGTGTGTGTGTGTGAATATTTAATATGTGTTGATGTGTGTGTGAATATCAGAAGAGCAGTTGAGCAGCTTTCACTTGTGTATAAGAGGATTTAGTGAAGCGAATTAAGGCAGAGCATAGCAAAGTGCAGAATCTGATAGAAGGTCCAAAATCTAATCTATGAGCCTAACCAGAACTGTAATCAGGAATTTGTAGATGCTATCTTCTCAGTTCAACCTTTTGATGTAATCCAAATCTTTGTAATGCAGTGAGCCTTCCTAATTTTGAGCAGTGAGCTCTAAGTAGTGCGCCTAAATGCAAGTGCATTCCCATTTTGTAAAACACTTATATTTTGAGTACTCAAATTGTGGATTGACCTCCAACGTGGTTTTTCCCCTAACAAGGTTTCCATGCAAAAATCCTTGTGTTATGGTGTTGTGGCTTATTGTTCTATGTTCATGCATCTTTATTTTGATTAAATGTTTTAGGGACTGTTAGAAAACCAAGATCACTTGCATGCAATCAATCACCTGTCACATGCAAAAGACATGCAGAACCAAAGAAGATGTTCTATAAACCTCAAAGTAAAAATGCATTGAGAGAATCAAATATTACAAAGAGATCAATCCTTATGAAGGAGATCAAGAAACCCTAAAAGGGAAACCCTAAATGAAACCCTAGTGTGCACACTTAATAATTAATCAATTATTAATGTGCCTGAGTTTAGCTTAAGCAACTAAAGGAATAAGTGACTTAATTAATTAACCAATATGATATAATTAATTAAGTGGAATAACTTATTACTCTAACACCCCCCCTTAAGATGAACTTAGGAAGAAGCTAAAACACTAGAATAAGATGCATGAAAGCAAAGATGGGTCCCGACAACTAGGCCTGATCGGGTACCCATTTACAAATGCAATAATGAGGTAGAGAAGGAAAAACCCAGTGGGAAAAAACCCCCCTACAATGAGATGACATGTTGCAAAGAAGCACTGGAAGAACACTGTGGAGTAACACTGGAACCTGATTCTGGCAAGCAAGGAAAGATTCTTATGTTTACTACTGAAACCAGATGAGAGTCATTGATTGACTCAATGAATCATGATAAAGCAACAGCAGACCCGATGCCACGGAACACTCGAAAACTACAAACGGGAACAACCCTGGAATCTATGAAGCAGCAAGTGATTATTGAATGATGTATTACTGAAAATGAAGTGCAAAGATGCAAGGTGCACTAGATCCCAACTGCCAAAAATTCCAAGTAATCTCCAAAACACCCATCGGGACAAATCTGAACTAAGCAATCAACCTGGGACAGATACAGAAAAAGTGCATGGACAGAAACATAGAGCTCCTCAATACCTTTCCAATTCCGCAAAGATAGTGAAAATCAAAGATCGTGGCAAAAAGTTATGAGCTCAGAAGTCCAAAATAAACATCTGACTTCAAACAGAAATAAATGCAGAAAAACAATAAAATATTGAAAAATAAATAGCACTACTAGAAAGTGCTCGGAACTAGCTTTCCGAAAATATCTTGTTTGCTCGATTTCGATACCGTATGCCCAAGTTATGACCAAAAGAAAAAATTGCTCTTTTAGGGAAAATTAGGGCTAGGAAGGGGGCTTGGAGCGCCGTACGGCCGCTGACGTCTTGCTGACGTCAACACTTCACGAGCTTAAAATTGACGACCATCTAGCCGTCAGAGCAAAAAATCGCCTTGCCGAAAAAATTTGGTGCGCTGGTATATTCTACATGTCGGAATATTCCCCGTACGGAGCCAGAATATTCTGCAAGAAACGGCCCAAAATATTCTCCAGGGATTGGAATATTCCCTGCGCTTGCCGGGGTTGAGCGTGGGCCCTTGGTCCTCCATAGGATCGGCGCTGGTGGGTTGGGCCTGGTCGGGGGCTGGGCGCATAGCTCCCGGTCCCCCATACGACCAGGGCTGCAGGTTCTGGAGCCGACGGCGGACTGGTAGTGGAGAGGCTGAGCAGCAGCGGATCGGTGGCCGCCCGGTGGCGGGATCCTTTAAAACTGGAAGCACCGGCAAAGGTTTCCAAAAACCCTCTTTTTTTAATTTTCTTTTGATTCGCGTGCCTCGTAACGCATGCTGGGGAGGTCGTACGACCCCTCAGGCAAATTTTTTTTGCCTCTCGGATCAACTGCACCAAAATTGACGAAACGACAAGCTTCTTAGGGTTTTTGGCCGCTGCGAACGCGATGGCGATGTCCGTTTGAGCCCAAAGTGTCCAAAAAAATTGGCTACCCCCAGATTTTGCAAAAAGGATGCCTATGGAAACCCTTGCATTAGAAACTCACTGAAAGGCCATATCTTCATATCACGAACAGGCAGCTGCAGGTCTGGAGCTCTGATACCATGTTAGAAAACCAAGATCACCTGCATGCAATCAATCACCTGTCACATGCAAAAGACATGCAGAACCAAAGAAGATGTTCTATAAACCTCAAAGTAAAAATGCATTGAGAGAATCAAATATTACAAAGAGATCAATCCTTATGAAGGAGATCAAGAAACCCTAAAAGGGAAACCCTAAATGAAACCCTAGTGTGCACACTTAATAATTAATCAATTATTAATGTGCCTAAGTTTAGCTGAAGCAACTAAAGGAATAAGTGACTTAATTAATTAACCAATATGATATAATTAATTAAGTGGAATAACTTATTACTCTAACAGGGACTTGAGAGAACAAATTAATAAAGTTAAAAATTGCACAACACTGATTCACCCCCCCGTCTCAGTGTTTCTTGTGTCCAACAGAGATGAATGTATGAAGAAGGCAGAGCAACCAACATTTTCAGCAGCAATAGCTAGTAGAAGCAGCCAGTATTTTGTTGTAGCAATAGCCAAAAATAGGTGAGTTTATTCTATTATATTTTCTAAGCATAAGAAAGAGCAGTAGCTTTGTGTATTGGATTTACATGTTTTACGATATATTAATGTAATGAAGTTTATATAATCTTGAAATATAAACACTTGTAGCTCCTCTCTATTTTATCTTTGTTTTCATCTCTCTTTTGCTTTATTCTATTTCATTTCTCTCCTTTGCCTCTTCCTTCAAAAAATCCATATAATATTTTTTAATCACCACACAGATAGACAAACCAAGAGAAAATTTGGTGAGATTGAATCATGAGATCCAGCTATGGAACATAGCTAGAAAGATGTAATGCAAGTTTTCATTATGTATATTGAAATCCTGATTTGATTTGAAGTCAACTGACTCAATATTGTCCACATGCTTGTTGTGGATTGCTTGACCATTCAAGTACTTCCTACATCCAATTTCTTCTGGGAATTTAAATCCCGCATAGAAAATCTGATGTCAATTCAAGAAAATCCATAGAACATTTTTTATTCATCATGCAAATAGACATACTAAGAGAAAATTTGGTGAGATTGAATCATGAGATCCAACTACAGAACATAGCTAGAAAGATGTAATGCAAGTCTTCATTACGTATATTGAAATCCGATTTGATTCAGAGTCAACTAACTTGATATTGTCCACATGCTTGTTGTGGTTTTCCTGACCTCTCAAATATTTCCTACAACTAATTTCTTTTGGGCATTTAAAACCCACATAGAAACTACCACCAAGCTTATGAAAGCTATCAACACTCCTACAATCATCATATCCATTCTTCTCTATAATTTCATTTTTAGCCAGTTAAATGCATGTTATATTTAACATGATACACTTTTACAACTCATAGAGGTCACTAAAATATCATTTCATTTCATCGATGTAAGATAGGTTGTGCATGTAAATAGACAAAGTAACATATCATCTAGATTTTACCCAAGATAGCAATCGAAAGGCACAATCATTACGGGGAGCTGCTTGGATTAGTTAAGGAATATTGACTCAAAATTTGGGCGGTGTACTATTTCGGTCCTTGGCGACCTTGACCCTCCAGTTTAAAAACAAAGTTCCTTCCACAAGTGGATCGACACGTTTTATCTATATCAATCGAGTGAAAAGTTTCTAAAATTATAGATATAAAAGAGGATAGTATAGTTCAACCATTGCGGATTGTAGCAGGATTTAAGGATAATGCAGTACAAATGAGCCTGATTGAGCTTTCCTTTGTCTTTAAGCATACCCCTCACAACAATATTAGATGTGATGGTTTAAGATATAGTATCAACAAATTTTATAACAAAATTTAAAATATCACTTAAACACTAACACTTATTACATATTATAGATGTAATATATTTTATCTTTTTGCAAAAATATTAATAAGAAAAGAGTATTTATCACTAGTTTGTAATTCATCACTTTTTATAATGTATTTTATAATATCTTCCTTAAATATTTTTTTCTTTCTTTGTTTGTGCTCTCTTATTCTATAAATTTTAGAGCTAAATAATGATTTTTTATTAAAAAATTGCTTTCTTAAGAATAGTATTAAAGTTTATAAAATTAGACTATAAAAGTCTATTTCCTCACATAGAAATTCCTATGTAACTAATTCTTCATAGTGTATCATCAAATAGTTTGATTAACTATCAATTGAGCTCATAAGTATAACCAATACCTCTAAAATTATTTGCAATAAATTGGTAAAATTTGGTGACCAATTAGTGTACATTACTTGTTTGATCAAACTAATATAGTGCTACATTCAATGGGTTTGTAATTGGGGATAAATAGATGATGTCTGAACCTAATTTGAATTTATTAAAATACTTTGGATACCAATTGATAGTATCAATTATTTAGGATTTTCTTCATAAATTTTCACCACATTTAAATAAATTAGGTTAAACTAATAGAAAGTGCAATAAGCACCTAATGTATATCAATTAGTCAATATTTAGGTACTTTATTAGTGCATGACCATTTAATTGTAGAATAGGAAGCTCAAAGGTAGATCTAGGCACACACATAATAGCGTAAATACATTAAGGGATTTTATTATGCATTGGCGGCATGCAAATGTGTGAAGAGTTTTGTGCACTTAGCTTGCAATAGAATTGATTGCATGATGAGAATGCTATTATTTGTCATTGTTTTATCTTAATCCATATTTTCATATAAATTTGTATAGGTGGATGATGTGTCACCCATGTAGCTAATTAATCTTTATAACCAATGTTTAGATCATCAAGTCAATTAAATATTTATTGGTTATTAATTACATGATGTAATTGATTGGTGAGAGATTTTAAATATTGCATTTAACAAAGATAACATGGTTGATGAATTTGAACATTGAGGCAAAGGACATTAAATATGATTGGATTTTTTTTGGCACCAAAGTGGGTTGAATGAACAAATAAAATGTACATATAGAGATTTAGTTTTTTGGGAGTTAAATTTTAGGGAAGAAAAAGAGCAGGGGGGAGAGAGGGAGAGGTCTTTCTAGGTATATATTTTTCTAGAGTGTCTAAGTGTGCGAGCTAAAATGTGACAATTAGAGTGTGAGATGAGCTAATAAGTTCATTGTATTTGTTGTTATTGTATGCATATAATTAATTCAAACATTATATTCATAACCATTACAATCTATAAACTTTCCATTAACATTGTAATAAAATCTGTTGCTTCCATATGTTTTGTGATGTTTCATCTTTATGTGTGTGTATGCACTATGTGTAGTGTAGAAAAATATTGTCCTTTACATTTTCACACTTAATTTGGGAATGATTAACATTAAAATGAACCTAATGTCACCTTGATCTAGTGTTGTAATGTGTTTTACACATTCGCATTAGGTTTAGGGCCCTTTTAAGCTAAATAAACCTAATTTTGCCTTAATTTAGTGTTGTAAAGTATATTTATTTACACCTTCACATTAATTTTTGGACCCTCTTGCATTTATGACCTTCATATCATCATGAATAGGCCCCTAAGACCCTTTATTATGCATCCTGAGGCTTATTTCAATTGAGATCCTGACATAATAAAAAATACACTTAATATCCTAACTCCCTGACATTTTGTCGACCTAAAAAGCCCTTGTGGGACCCATACACCACCTTGGGCATATGAATCCCACCTAGATGGGACCTATATGACACAAGTGGCATATGAGTCCCATTTGGCCCCTTTTTAGGGTTTTGAGCAAGAAATCAGGGTTTTGAATTCAAATTTCATGAATGTCGGTATTTGGGATCTAATAAATGGTAAATTAGATGGAGTGCCTATATAAACAAGGTTTCAAGTCATTATTTCAAGTAAGTAATCATAATATCAACCTAGCAATCAAGATTCAAGCATCCTAAGACTTCACAAAAACATCATAGAGTATTCAAGAGCATTTCTAAGGAATCCAAGGCAGATTTATTCATCATTTGTTGCAGGAATTCAAGATCCATCATCATATCAAAGGTATAGTGCATCAAACATGTTGTTGAGCTAGTGTTGTGATGTAGCGTTCAAGATCCAAGTTAAGCATTGTTCCACATCTAATTCAAGATCAAGATCTACATTCTACATGGTCACTTCATGTTAGATTGTTGACTTACATTTCAAGGCATCATTCGAGGTATCATTTTTCATGTTTCATGTTTCATATGCATATTTCATTGTTTCATCATAAGGTTTAATTACCTAAATGGGGTTTGACCAAGGAAAACCCCTATTTCCTAACAATCAACAAGTTTTTCTCTCTCTACATGTGTGATTGTAGATCTAGGTGTCTTGGAGCTTGAAGGATATTTGAAGAATAAGTTACAAGATTCAAGAAAGTTGTTAGAGTTTTATCCTCATTTACAAGATCACGAAAAGTCACCTAAAGGCTAGAATTCAAGGTTTCTGACTCAAAGATTTAATAGGAGAGAAGCTATAGCGGATCACTAGAGGATTCCAAAATTTTAGATCAACCCTAATACTGGGACTAAATCGACACTTGTGGCATATGAGTCCCAGTACTGCCTTTTTCTAGATTTCAGAAGACCCAAAACATTCCCTGAGAGATTCCAGTTTCTGTACAAAAACCATAGTTTGGGACTAAATCACCCAAACTAGCGTATGAGTCCCAGTGAACTTCAAATAGTAGAATTCCAAGGTTTCGAAGCTTGTTTTGATCACATCTTTCTTCCAGGTGTACCTCTATTTATCTCCAATTTTGCTATTTTGATTGGGGTTCATTTTCTAGGTCATTTAGTTAGGTTTGCATGTCATTTACATTTCTTGTCTTTCCAAGCCTTTGCTTGGTGGTGAAACCCCTTTTAGTCTTTAATCACACCCTAGGACACATTATTGGTGATCTCTTTCCCTCATTCCATCCCTAGATTAAGACTTTTAAGGTTTCCTTGAATGAAACTTGAAGGAAATTGGTTGTTCTGTCTCCCAAAACATAGGACACCAATTTTTGACGTTTCATTTTGGTGAACCTCCCCTTTAGAACATTTCATTTTCTAATTTGGAGTGCATCATAGTCCCAGATATATCTTGCATTAACTTTGTATTAGGTCTTGCATTAGTTAATTTGCATATAGGGTTTCTAAATCTTGCATTAGTGAAAGTGCATATAGGTTGCATTTTTGCATCTTGCATCATTGAAATTTATTTGAAATATGTAATTGCACTTAGTCTAAACATCATACAAAACATAAAACATAACATTCACTTAGAATTTGCTGAAATTTGTGCAAAAACCCTCATTTGGGATTCATATGTACCTCTTTGGGCGATTTAGTCCTAGTACATGTTTTTCCTGATTTATGGGTATTTTGTGGTGCCTATTATTCAATGTTTGAAACCCTAAAAAACCATAATTGGGACTCATACGCCCCTCTGGGTGATTTAGTCTTGTGTCAGATCTTAAACTGCATTTTTTAGCATTAAATTCTTTGAATCCATGTTTCTGTTCAAGTTGATGTTAGTTATATGTTTCAATTTTGTTCATTTTATTGCATCTAGCTTTATTTGGTTCATTTCTTGCATTGCTTAATTTTGAAATTGCATTTACAAATTGCATTCTAGATTATTACATTGCATTGCATAATGGATATGTGCTTTGGTAAGCTTTGGATTTCCTTGAAATCATTATGGATGTGTCAAGTTGTGCTTTTTGAAATGGTCGTAATGAAATTGAACTCACTCATGCTCGACCAACTCCTAATGCATGTCCTCCTCGTGATGTTGACATCAATGGAGAAGATGATGATAGTATGAACAACTTCATAAATGATTGCCTTAACAACCTCGAGACTAATGCATCCTTTTACCCTTCACTAAAACAACCAACACCTCCCATCATCCCACCACTTGAGATATTTGGTCGTGAAACTGAAACACAAACTGAGCCTAAGTTCCTTAATATAGGTGAACCTAGTTCCTCTAATCAAGCAAAAATTCAGCCATTCTATGTTAACAAAGTAACAAACACATCAATCAACCTAGAAGAGACATATGGAAAAGGATTCATGATCTTAAACAAACAAGGATGTGATACAACAAGCGAACATGAAATTCATCACCTCTTAGAACATATACCAACTAAAGATACCAAAGGGTTAGGATATCAAGATCCTCCTCCCGACATGAGTATCCTCCTTTCTAAAGAACAACCCATACCTCATAACAATGATAAGGATGATAGGATCATCTTAAGTCCTCCTCCTCAACATTTAACTCAAGAAATTGGTGGATCTAGCAAGAAATAGAGGCCTTACAAACTAAAAAAACTAAAATTCCCTTTTCCACCATCTGCCATTGAAATAAATTTACAAATACTTCTAAACCAAGGACTTATAACATTACCACCCATGAGAGAAAATCCAAAACTATATCCTAAAGATGCAAATGCTCCACATTGTCGATACCATAGAGTTCTTGGATATAGTACTGATGACTACCATGCTTTAAAACAAATATTTAAAAAGTTTGATATCATAGAAATAATCCCTTAAAGAATGTTCTTTCTCTCCTCGCCATGTAATAGTTGTAGAATCATCATATTCTCACTCTCACATGCTTTACATTCATTGTAAATCATTTCAAAATGCAAGGAGCTCTTCCCATCACCCACCTTGGCTCATTCTTGTCTTGCACTCAGTGGGGGTAGAATTAGATAGCCTTGTCTTGGTACCACACCTGCTATTGTCCCTTTGGCTAGTTTTTTGTCTTCTGTATATGATGAACATGATTGGGATGCAAACGACTTGCTAATAGGTTTACATGCATGTGCCTTACTAGTCTTTTGCATTATTTTATTTTTCATGTTTTGTGTGTGATTACATGTGTGTAATGTGATCCCCCGTGTTGTTTTGTTTGATGTATCTCTCTTTATGACATTCCTCTATTTGTACCTACATTTTTCTCTATGTCGTAAACTTTTACATTTTTCATTTGTCTTGTGTTTTCCTTTTTGGGATGATGCAAGGTGTTGAGACATTTAGATCTCTTCCATGTTGACCCAAAAGTTTTTCTTTATCTTTTCTTTGTCTTGTGTTTTCCTTTTGGGGATGATGCAAGGCGTTGAGACATTTAGATCTCTTCCATGTTGACCCAAAAGCTTTTCTTTATCTTTTCTTTGTCTTGTGTTTTCCTTTTGGGGATGATGCAAGGCGTTGAGACATTTAGGTCTCTTCCATGTTGAACAGAAAGGTTTTTCTTTTTTTTTGCTCTCTTTGTATCATTCTTCTCGTTCCATGAGTATTCGGGGAATGATGATAGTTCCAAGCTCTCTAAAAGCATTATAGCAAAAACATACTGACCCCAAATCCATGGATCCCTTATGTGATTTCATTTTGGGAGCAACCCCTTTTCTTGATGTGTAGCTTTATTTGGAAACATATGACTTGGCATAGGGCTTTCTGAATAAGCTCTCATGTCCTCTTTATTGTTAATATTTATCATCTGCTAATTTTTAAAGTAATTGCTCACATAATGGTGTTTAGCAATTTCTTTAAAGTGGGGGCATACATTGGCATTATTCTTTTGCATTTCAACTCATGTTTCATTGTGTAGTCTTCTTAATTCATGCAATGTGTCTTTCAATTTGTGGTGAAATTGGGTGTGATGTCCCTCAAGAGTGTGTTCTCTCTTAGCATACTATATTCCTCTTAGTGGCTTGATGCAACACACTGCATCCCCTAAGTTGTGAATCTTCTATTCTTCAATTAGTCCTCTCTTAAAGACATTAGGCACAATGTTCCCTAAGTTAAGACCTTACATGAACTAAGAAAAACTCCTTTGAACATACCTTACACTACTTCTACATTTACAATATTTGTTATATGGCCACCTTGCATAACACACTTTGCTTGTTTGTGGAGCCATCTTATTTATTCATGGGTGTCAAGCATACAAAGTTTTGCTTGCCTTATGAATCTTGTTGTTCATGTTGTGTAGCCCCTTATCAAAGTTATCAATAGGTATAGCTTTGGTATGGTTGTATGTATGGGATCCAAACTTATGCTTGTTTATGTGAGCGTATACTAACCGTGTGCATATATGTCTCAAAGGGGGCTCACCTAGTGGATGACCTGAGGTTCCAATAGCCCTTCTGAGTGTGCATTTGGTTTGCATAGTGGACATCATGTTCCAATTGTAAAAATTTCTTGGAAAAATAGCTTAGATCTGATCCACAATGTGCGGGACAAACAGTTGAAGCTTGATCCACCTTTCTTTCTTTTTATTTCATCTTTATGTCTTTGACACTACATGTTTATGTATCTTGTTTTGCTGTATATCGTACACCTTGTGTGTGTCCCTTTGTGCTTATGTTGGTTTGACATAGGATCTTGCATCTTGGGGGCTTGACCACCCCTTGATCTTTTCCATCCTAGACCATCCACATTGGTACACTTGGACTCCTCTTGAATGTCTATGTTAGTGTAAGTTTGAAGCAAGTTCCCCCTCTCACTAAAGTGGGGGCTAAATGTAGTGCAGAAAAATGCCATCCTTTACATTTTCACACTTAATTTGGGAATGATTAATATTAAAATGAACCCAATGTCACCTTGATCTAGTGTTATAATATGTTTTATGCATTCACATTAGGTTTAGGGCCCTTTTAATCTAACTAAACCTAATTTTCCCTTAATTTAGTGTTGTAAAGTGTATTTATTTAGACCTTCACATTAAGTTTTGGGTCCTCTTGCATTTATGACCTTCATATCGTCATTAATAGGCCCCTAAGACCCTTTATTATACATCCTGAGGCTTATTTCAACTGAGATCCTGACATAATCAACAAATACACTTAATATCCTAACTCCCTGACATTTCCTCAACCTAAAAAGCCCTCGTGGGACCCATACGCCACCTTGGGCGTATGAGTCCCACCCAAATGGGACCTATATGCCACAAGTGGCATATGAGTCCCATTTGGCCCCTTTTTAGGGTTTTGAGTGGAAAATTAGGGTTTTGAATTCAAATTTCATGAATGTCATCATTTGGGATCTAATAAATGGTAAATTACACGGAGTGCCTATATAAACAAGGTTTCAAATCATTATTTCAACTAAGTAATCATAATATCAACCTATCAATCAAGAGTCAAGCATCCTAAGACTTTGCAAAAGCATCATAGAGTATTCAAGAGCATTTCTAAGGAATCCAAGGGCAAATTTCTTCATCATTTGTTGCAACAATTCAAGATCTGGACATCATCATATCAAAGGCATAGTGCATCAAACATGTTGAACTAGTGTTGTGATGTAGCATTCGAGATCCAAGTTAAGCATTGTTCCACATCTAATTTAAGATCAAAATCTACATTCTACATGGTCAGTTCATGTTGGATTACTGACTTACATTTCAAGACATCATTCGAGGTATCATTGTTCATGTTTCATCGTTTCATCATAAGGTTTAATTACCTAAACGAGGTTTGACCAAGGAAAACCCATATTTCCTAACAAT
Source organism: Sequoia sempervirens (assembly GCA_007258455.2). NCBI lineage: Eukaryota > Viridiplantae > Streptophyta > Pinopsida > Cupressales > Cupressaceae > Sequoia > Sequoia sempervirens. The sequence goes on along the minus strand of VDFB02256132.1, from coordinate 220,718,967 downwards.
CAACAATCTACATGTGTGATTGCAGATCTAGGTGTCTTGGAGCTTGAAGGATCTTTGAAGACTAAGTTACAAGATTGAAGAAAGTTGTCAGAGTTGTCTCCTCACTTACAAGATCATAGAAAGTCACCTATAGGCCAAAATTTAGGGTTTCTGACTCAAAGATTTGACAGGAGAGAAGCTACAGTAGATCACTAGAGGATTCTATAATTTTAGATCAACCCTAATATTGGGACTAAATCGCCACTTGTGGTGTATGAGTCCCAGTATTTCCTTTTTCCAGATTTCAGAAGATCTGGAACATTCACTAAGAGATTCCAATTTATGTATAGAAACCCTAGTTTGGGACTAAATCGCCCAGACTGGCATATGAGTCCTAGTGAACTTCAAACAACAGAATTCCAAAGTTTCAGAGCTTATTTTGATCACATATTTCTTTGAGATGCACCTCTATTTATCTCCAGTTTTTCTATTATGATTTGAGTTCATTTTTTTAGGTCATTTAGTTAGGATTGCATGTCATTTACATTTCTTGTCTTTCCAAGCCTTTGCTTGTGGTGAACCCCCTTTTAGTGTTTAATCACACCATAGGACACCTTATTGTAGATATCTTTCCCTCATTCCATTCGTAGATAGAGATCTCTAAGGTTTCCTTGAATGAAACTTGAAGTAAATTGGTTGTTCTATCTCCCAAAACATAGGACAACAATTTTCTTCGTTTCACTATGTAACTCTATGGGTTGTGTGGTGTAAGGATTTTATTTAATGAAACATAGCTACATCATTATGGTAGTAGAGTAAGGTTGTTTTCCCTATAGATAGCTAAACTATTAGAGACATCATCTAGAATTAATGAATATTTTTCACTTTTGAGTGAGCCATGTCTTTCACATTGGTACTTTGTGTATAAGGCAATACAAAATTTCTCCAATGTAGAGGTTTTTTGGTAGAAGGTATAGTGAGTGTTCCTATTATAGAGGGTTGTTCAATGAAATAAAATAGAAAACATAGTAAGGGTTGGTAGAGATAGAGAACATGATGAGTGGCATCTAGGTGAGATTATCGAGAATTATTAATGAAAGGATGTGGATGTATATTTAAGTGATGAAAAGGCACCTTGAGTTTGCATGAATGAGATGGAAAATCCTAGTAGAAGATAAATTATTGATATTCATCTCCAAGATAGGTGGAAAGCCACACATGGACATTTCCAATTGTTTAGGTCTTTTTTCTAAGATATTTAGTTGAGTAATTATGAAGCTTGAGAATTAATTTGAGTATTATTTTATTAAAGTTCATAAGAGATTGATATTTACATGCACCAAGATAAAGTGGAATGCATTATTATGGCGGGATCGTATTTGTAAGGATAGGGAGTACAAGGGAAGGGTAAGATATGAACATAGAAAAATATGGTTTCAATGTTGAAGGTGAAGTTCCTACTTGGGGATTATGAGATGAGATTATTCAAGAAGTTTCACAACCAGGGGTAGAAGCAAATGAGTGGCAAGGGCTACATAATGAAGTTATATCGATTGAACATTCATGTTGGAAACATGGTAGATGGCATGGAAAGGGGTTCAAGTTATGTGAATGGACTACACATTTCCATGTAAGATGAATTTAGTATTATTTATCTTTATTTCATGGAGGGGGGGCTATCAATATGTTGTGAAGGCAAAAGAAAGGTTATCAAGAAGATAACAAATCACCATGTGAGGAAAGAGGAAATTATTATTTTTAGTAAAATAGAAAATTTGACAGAAGAATGTAGATAAATAGTAAGCAATCATAGGGTGAATCACATATGCAATCTTGAGAAAGAAGATCCTATTAAGAAAGAAGATGCCAATAATCTAGAAGAGTTCTCTATAAAAAATGTGTTATATGTAAAGAAACATTATGCATATTAATTTTTTCATGCATAGAATGGAGAATTGAGTAACCGTGCTGCCCAAGGTAATATAGGAAATTATACATTAAGAAATGGTGCAAAAGGAATAGAGTGCGAGGAAGCTTTTGTGATGAAAATAATACTAATAAAGTTAGTGTTCAACTAGTGAAGATGAAGAAAATGTGCCAAAATAGAGGAAAAATATATTTATGACCATCTCTGAATTAAAGTGAATGTGCTGTCCAAGATCACTTTAGACCAGTAGCATAGATAATATTTTTTTGTGAAGATGGTAGATAACTTGGATTAGAGAGGAATAAACATATTATTTCATATAAGGTTTCATAGTTGTTGAAGGGAAACTAATTACTAGTTAATGAGAAAAGTAAGGTCATGTACAAGAAAAAAAATTGAGGATGGATTACTATTGACATCATTCCAATGGACTATTTCTATTTGTTTTTGGGTTCATCTTGGTTATATCATAAAAGAGAATTTCATGATGGATAAAAAAATACATACAACTTATAAAAGGGTGGTCAAAAGTAAAAATTGGTTCCTCTAAATGATATGGGTGTGGAGATGAAAATAAATATGATATGATATTGTAGTGTCAAAAATTGTACTCCCTTCTTGGAGATAGCACAATTTCACACTTAGTTTGGACCTATTTTAGTACCCTTGTATTCCTGACCTTTAAATCATCATTAATAGGCCCCTAAGACCTTTCATTATGGATCCCAAGGCTTATTTCAACTGAAATCCTGACAAATTCAATAAATACATTCAATTTTCTAACCTCCTGACATTATCTCACCCTGAAAATCTAGGGTGGGACCCATACGCCCCCTTGGGCATATGATTCCTGTTTGGGACTTTTTTAGGGTTTGAGCGGGAAATTAAAGTCTTTTTAATTCAAATTTCACAAATTTCAACATTTAGGATCTAATAAATGGTAAATTAGACGGGATGTCTATAAAATCTAAGTCTTGCAAGTTCATTTTTGACAATTAAGGAACTGGAGAAAACAAGACAAGTGATCAAGTAAGAAAGAGATTCAAGCATTTGAAGAGTTAGGAGCAAGAAAAGTTGAAGTCTTGGAGCAACATTATAGTGTTTTTGTAGGTCTTCAAGCTCACTTTCATTTCAAGATCTAGCATTGCCAAAGATTGATGATGGTTTCCTATGGAGGATTATGATGGATTCTAGGTTGGGAGATGCAACTAGCCATTGAACCAAGCCTAATGACTTGTTTCCTAAGTGATTCCATCTTCCATTATCATTCTACTTTCTACTTGAAGGAAGGTACATGCATTCTTATGGCTTATTAGGGTGATTGAAGATCTCCCAAAGTGAGTCATCATAATTTTCATGTTTGATGTATGCATCCTATTCTATCATATTAGAGTGTGTTTCATTGCATTTTAGATCTCTTAATCTTAGGCACACTTAAAATTAGGACCTTAGACACATTTCCATTTCAGATCTATATTTTCTACTAGGGGTTTGACCGAGGCAAACCCCCCCCCCCCATAATCAAATCAACACAACATTTTATTTTGCAAATTTTAACAGGTTCGGATTTGGAAATGAAGTTTGGAAAACATAGGAAGGAAGCACAAATATAGGAGAACAATTTCAGATCTTGCTGTTTCATAAAGGAGTATTGAGATCCAATTGCCACTTTGGGCATATGAGTCCCAATATACCCATTTTCACTAGCTTTCTATAGATCCTAATTTGCTAGTAGAAGATTCCATATTCTGCCTAGATTCCAGTAGTAGGACTAAATCGCCTAGCCTGGCATATGAGTCCCAGTGCACTTCAGATATAAAAAATTTCAGGGTTTTCAGATCTTGCTTAGACATCTCCTATCCTCTGGGTAATTTTCTATTTCTCTTTGTTTAGTAATTTGAATTCATGTTTTAAGTTTCTAGGGTTTAGTGCATATGTGTTTGCAATTTCTCCTTTGAAGCTTATTCTTAATGGTGAACCCCCTTTTTAATCACACCTAAGGAAACCACTCCACCCCTTGTTGTGTGTGTCCCTTCCCTCAATTGAGTCACTTGGTTGAGGGATCTTGGTTTCCTAATTCAAACTAAGAGTGAAATAGGTCCCCCTTGGTTCCATCTCCTAAAAGGTGGAACAACTATTTCCTTCAGTTCAGATATTAGTGGAAAGAAAAAAAAAGGAGGTGAAGAAGTGTGTGTATGTCTAGTGCTCATGCCAAATAAAAAAAACTTGATAGTATACAAAGTGTAGAAAGGGAGATATTAGGTGAGAAAAATGATATTGTGTCAAATGATATGATTGATAGTTTACCAATCACACACACACACATTCTTATGTTTTAGATCTAAATCTTAGATCCAAATTGCTAAATAAGGTGGCATATAGAATGACATTGATAAAGAGAATGAAGATAAGGAGGAAAGTAGGTGAGATACTTCTGAAGGGGTTGATCAAAGAGATTTTGAGCCTACATTTAATTACTATAATGTTAGTGTTAAAGAAGGATGAAGAGTGGAGGATATGCACTAATTTTAGGGCCATAAAAAAATCACCAATAAGTATAGATCTTCATTACCATGTATGGATGACTTAATGGATTGCTTGAGTGAGCATGATTTTGTATTCAATGATAAAAATAAAATTATGACATCACCATATTAGGAACAAAGAAGAAAGTTAGTGGAAGACTATGTTTAAGATGAAATGAAGTCTAAATGCATATAGGAGTTGGGATTCAAGAAAATTTTGACACAATGAATGTTGGAACCAATAACTTCAATATGGACCTATTGTGATGATTATGCTCCATTACAAAAATAATATCATACCTCACATTTGATCCACTCACTAGTGAATAATCTAATAGATATTTCCCACCTAGTATTTAGATACCTTCTTGTTTGTGTCTTATCTTGTCTTGCATTTTGAGTCTTGAGCCATTTATGTTAGTTCTAAAGACTTGTTTTGAGAAATAAATGCATGATTAAGGTTCTTATTACCTTCTTATGTTTGAACCTTGAATTGTAATTTTAGTTTTGAGTTCATTACATGTTTTAAATAGTATATGTGATGGTTAGTGACTTTAGGCATATTCCCTTGGTGTAACAACAATGAAATATGATAGTTGAATTCAATACTAGATAACATGGAGGAGATAGTACTAGTCCTAGCACCTCAACCATGTCACTACATAGTCTATACCCTATTTTTGTCAAAATTATGATTACCCATGTTCTGGTTTTGATTGCACATCCACTTCAAGGATTTTTGTAGGAGTCATTCATAACTACTTGTTTGCTCAAGACTCATACATATGTTTGCCACATTTTATGTATATTAAAATTAAAAAATATTTCTATTTTAAAATCATTAATTCAATTTATGCAATGAACTATACTATCTTATTTGATGTAGATGAATAGAACATCATTTAGGTTAGTTCATCTAATGTTGGAAAATATTCATTTGGACACACATTAAATGATAGAACAATAAATTACCCTTAACAATCTATAATACAATGAATATGTTTAATTAACTTTTTAAAATTTCACGGGCAATGCCTTCTTCCACGTGGGATGAGAGAACAACACCTAGAAGAAACAATCATATTTCTAAGTCAGGACAACTCTCTCTTCGATTTTAGCTAAATAGTGACTAGCTGTGGCATGAATCTAGAAAGCAGGTCGTCTCTAAGCGAACCAAATTTCCTACTTTGCATCTCCTCAAATTCCTTCGATATGGATTGATTTATACCCAGTAAAAATTCATCCACCAAACTGTTTGCTTCGCACAAGCGCATTTCAGAGCTAATGTTGAGCATCTATTTGATTTTCCATGCAAAGCGCATACTGTGAAAAAATGGATCCTCCTCAATCTTAATTTTGTGGCATTGTAAGTAAAAAAATTAATTGATTGTGATTGCTAGTTGGGTGGGAGAGAGTTTTTTTTCAAAAGTTACAAACTTAACCGTGAGTGATAACCATGATAGTGACTGACCAAATGAAAAATGGAAACAGAAGATAGACTTTTGACTGGTCAGAGCCTAATGTATGATACTTAAGCCCAACCCATAATTTTTAAATGTTTATAATTTTATTTGATTTAATTAGCGGATAGGTTACATATAGAGCCTAGAACAAGTCTCAAACTATTGTTGAGTTGTCGGAAAACAAGTTTCAATTGTGATTTAATTGTAAACTAGTTGTCGTTTAATGGTAAAAGTTTCCAAATTTCAACTATGATTTAATGGTAAACCAACTTCCGTTTAATGGTAAAAGTTTCCAAAATATCATGTAAAAGTCTCCAAAATCTCACTTATCATATAAAAGTCAGTGACAATTAGATGGGAACATTCTATTTACATTTGCAGTGTTTTTTGTCAATTTGATGACAACTTTCTTTTTTCATTTGTATTGCTTTATGTTTTAAATCTGTATGCAAATATTTCATAATCTAATAATACTTAAATTTCTTTTAAGGAAAAAATCTAGATTTGTCTTTAAAGTTTATTTTATTGTATTATTTAGCACTTATTATTAATTGTTTAATCTAACCACAAGCAAGTAGAATTTGCATCGCATCCATGCACAAACAAATACTCTCTAACATATTAACATGCATATAGTTTTGTATGGGCACAATCCTTGAACCTCCTTTAGATTCAAGTGCTAGAACAAAACTACGAGTTGATTGTTTTAAAAAACTTTATATTAACTATAAAACACTTAATACATGAATAAAAGAATGGGTAGACGAAGACTAAAATGGGCAGAATTATTTTTTTAAAGTTTTAAACACCTTTTAAAATAAAATTCAAACAAGAAGAAGTGGGTAAAAAGAAAAAGGGGTGGGCGAAATAAGTTTTGATTATTTAAAAAAATTAAATGCAGGAAAAGGAGGAGCTCGGTGGCACCAAGTAGAGACGGGCCTGCGGGAGGAGGAAAAAGAGGTTATAGGTATGGCAACTTACAAACATGGGTGGTGGCTAATGCAAGAGGTAGAATGGTGGGCGTAAAGAGATAACGTCCACAATAAAAATAAATGCCTATGGAAAAACAAGAGCCTCTTGTTCCTTCTCAAACAACAAGTTCAAGATCTTGGAGCTGATGAAACTAGCTTGCACGTGAGTGTAAGTGCCAGAGGAAGGCTATGGTTGACGAGCAAGTTGCCTCGTAGAAGACAAAAGAGCGGCCTACAACTCCTATTTCGACATCTTCTATTGTGCCTCCCTCTTATGCTTCTTCTGCTTTGGTTCTTGTTGCCTTGATCTTGCTTCCGACTCCTCCCGCAAATGTTGATGACCCTCACCCCAAAAGGGTGTAGGTGTTCATCCTCCCTCGGCGGAGCCTCCTCTTTTGATGTCCGTTCTGGACATCCTTCTATTTTCTCGGGCCATGGATATGCCAAACAACACAGAGGTATTTGTTGTAGCCTTGTCTTCTTCCTCCTCGCCTTCCACTTCATTTGTGGGGATTCTGCATCCTCCGATGAAGCATAAGTTGGAGGATGACCTCACTTCTAATGGGGGTCGAAAGAAGGGATCACCTTCTTCGGGAGAGGGTTCCACTTTGGCCTTCACCATCCTGGTGACGAAGGCAGCCCTGCATCTCCCAAGTTTGTCACCGTATCTTTTGACGAGATTGATGGTGGATCTCAGGTGCCTCCTTCATCTCCTACTCAGTTAACACATGGTACTCCTATTAAGTGCATGTTTAACTTGGTTGATGGTGTCTCGATTCTGTCGGTAATCTTTGCAAGATCAATAACATTTACGTCACAGGAGTTGGGTGAAGAAGACCTTGAGGGGCCCTCTTCCTTAGCTCTTGTCATAGGAGAGTCAGAGGGTGTTCCCCTTTCTATCCTACCCTTGCAGGCTCATCCACCCTCCCTTTATAATGATCTAGATTGGGAGAACAACAACCTCCTACTTGATGAGGATTAGGAGAGCACCTCTTTTTTATCTGTAGATTAGATTCGTGTGTGTTGTTTTTCCCTTGTGCTTGTTTTTGTGTGGTCATAGAGGACCCTTGTGAAATTATGTTGTAAAATTCCTCTATTTGTTGCATCATTCTTATTTATGTTGTAGTTTGATTTTCGATAATTGGGGATGATGCAAAGTGTTGGGGGCATTTAGGCCTCCCTTCCATGTTGACCCATTTTTTTTCATGCACTCTTCTTCACGTTCTAGTACATTTGGGGATTGATGACAGTTCATACGCATATTATATCTATCTATCTATATCTATGAGCAGTTCTAACCCCGAATTATTAGATCCCCTTGTCTCTTGATTTTTTGTCTTTGCTTTTCTTTTTATCTTTCTCTCTTCTTTGCTTGCTTCTTGATGTTAAGTCTCTATGTTATCCCTCACGTGTGTGACAACATTTCTATGTCTACATCTCATTATGTATTGTGGGCTACAACATCTCTTCATGTTCTTCGTTTCCTTAGGATGCCATGTGCTTCTTCAGTTCACACACACCATCCTAAGGGGGCTCCTACTTCTCTAATTTTCAATAAGGTGTATTTGATGGCAAATGAATCCCTTATTGGAAATCTTTACATTTTTCAAAAATTTACATCCTTCAAAAAGAATCCCCTTAGCAAGATTTCCTTTTGAAATTGAATTTGTAGAAAAAGGAATTGAGAATTCACCTCTGAGGAGGCTATTCTTCTCTTTTTTTTTAGATTCTTTGATGAAAGATAATATTTCAAAAGGATTCCTTGATGACAAGATTGTTTACAAAAATTCCACCACTCTTCAAATCCAGAGTGTGCCTTTGCGTGGAGCCCTTTTTCTTTTGAAGGGTTCCTAAGGGATCCCTTTGAAAGCTTGTCCTTTAATTTCTTGTTCTATAATATGACTGTCTGTCTGTGTGACTTTTTCTTTCCTAGCATGTTTTGTCTATAGATTAACATGTTGCTTTGTAGTACCGAGCACTTGTGAAGCTACTTTTTTATCAAGCTTAGAGGACCAAACATCTCGTCGAGCTTGCCTTACAAGATTGAGCACCTACCTGTGAGGGTCAATCAGACTCTCTAGAGCCTTTCACATATGGCCTTCCTTAGGACCGAGTACCTGTGGTGCCTCCTTTCTAGGATTGATCACCTATAAAGCGTTTTCATTTTGTAGGACCGAGCACCTATAGAACCCTTTGTTCATTTTCTGCGGGACTAAGCACCCATGGAGCCCTTTGTTCATCCTCTGTACCGAGCACTCGTGGAGCCAATTCTATAGGACCAAGCAACTACAAAGCCTTTTGTTCACCTTCCCCAGGACCAAGCACCTACGATGATTTTGTTCAAATCTCCATAGGACCGAGTACCTATGGAGCCATCTCTCCCTTTCCTGCGCCTGAGTTTCACTAGATTTCGGTCTACTTCCTCGATGGTTCAGGTATATTTTTTTCAGCTCTTCCTTTACTTTACTATGTGTTCGTTGACACTTATGCTCGGTAAAGTGGGGGAAAAATGTAATCCAGTGTGAATTTTCTTCCCTTGCAAATTCCCCATTTACACACCCCTTACCTTAGAAATCGTGATCCCAATGATATATTTTCCACATTTGCTTCCATTTTCCATCCACTTGGCAGCTCATTTGTGTGTCGGTGGGGAAATTTCTATCGAGGATGCTAGTGCGACATGCAAACATCCATGTGGCGTGCTTCTATCCTGATAAGATTCCTGCCTTTGGAATATGTAGATGCATTACACTCCTCCATTGGATGTGAAGTTAGCATTTGTTGCTCCTTCGACCGACTTCAATTGGGCTTTTTGCCTCCTTCTTTCATTCAAATTGTTGATTCTTCCATTCAATTCATCTTCTTCAATCTCCTACACACTTGGTGATAGATTCTTGATCAAACACACTCACTTTTAGCTCCTTCATGTTTCACCACTTCCATTGCAGCTACAAGTTGTTGCTTTGTTGGCTCCTCCTCTTCGTTGTTGCTTTATGGTTGGCACTGGAGAGCTTGCGAGCTCACATCTTCCTCCATTTTCCTTGATTGCACGTGGTTGAGAAGGTGATATCCATCTATTTCCATTTACTTTTGCATCATCTACTTGCATAGTAGCATATTTTTGTTTGAGCATTGCTTGGTATTTTCATTCCTATAGCTTCTTTATCATCTTTCTACAATCATTGCTATTTGGCTATCTATGGAGGTGGAAACACTAAAGTGAGGGACTGACTGAGGCATTCCTCTAAACACAGCCCCAACATTTTCTTGTTCTTGTGTGTGTAGGTTGTTCGTCAAGTGAAGCTCTTGAAGGCCTCAACTCGTAGGTTTGAAGGTCTGTCTCTACCACCTTTCTCTCGTCAAATTCTAGCTTAGTATTGTTAAAGTATTCTTCTTGTTATTTATGTTATTTCTGCATTTTCTATCTTTGTCATAGCATACAACTCTGTTAGTTAGGTAGTTAGTAGGTTTTTTGGTGTGATGTATTGTACTTTACATTCTCTATCCATATGGATGCCAACGCATCCTTGAGATCCCAACATGTCGCGCTGGAGTCTGTGATCCACGTTGTAGTCCTCTGGCAGTTGGATGTCTGAATTATAGTCTGAACCTTGAAAACCATCTCCCCTGATCCCTTGAAACATTTGGGTTAGCAGAAGGGAAGTGACAGACTAGTTGTCCTTCCTTTTTAGCCCTTGAAACCTTAAACCTTTTTGATTCATTCATCTAGCTTGAGGTAGATCAGGGTAGCCTGTTGTTCTAGACTCGCTCGTGACCTGGAGTCTTTGAGTAGCTGATCCCCCTCCTCTACAGTAGGCTTAGGACATTTTTCAATGTCTATAATATCATTCAAAAAACTCATATGTATATGATTTTCAAAAAGACTTCTTATATATATCCTTTATCAAATATCACTTAAGATATCTTTTATGTATAGTTATTCTTATACATGTAAATAGTTAAATATATTTTTAGATCTATCTCTTATATACATTCGCTGTCATATATGTCAATTGAAATAATTGTAAAAAAAAGAGTCTCTTTATGTATAATGTACATTACATGTTTGTTATATACATTCAAATTCATATATATAAATTGACAATGTTTTTTTTAGGATCAAATTCTTCCATTTGTTTTTTCCTATTGTAGATGTGAGGTTATTGATTGGTGGATGATTTTCGAAGTCCTCAATCCTTATGGATCACAACTTCTTGACTTCACCTTGGTTTTATATTCATCCGAGGAAAGAATAAAACATGATAAATTGACGCTGTATTATAATAGCTCATAGAAATAAGATATCTACAAAATTGATTGACCTTATTTTATTTCGAGATTGTTGAAGAAATGAATTACACAATGAAGAGACAATTATTATAACAGGTCATTCAAATAAGACTTCATCCTACCATAGGTCTAAATTTGTTACTATTTCATTTGTTGTTTTGACAGGTATACATTGAATAAACATATATTTCGCTATAAAATTGGAAAAATTGTATAAACAACTCATCCAACTGCTTCCATCATTAAAAAAAATAGGTGATTTGCAATTTTATCCTCATATATATATAATTTTAATAATTTTTTTCTTCAAAAAATACATTTGTATTTAATATCCTAAATCATTAATTAAAAAAATACTTTAAAAATGATATATCTTGACGTTATTTATATAAATTATAAAATAAGATAGATAAGCTAATTATAAAATAATTAAACAACTCTTATTAGCTGATAGGCTATATCTATTGTGGGCATAGCCCATCGGAATTCAGTATGTCTCACACCTTAGAATAATAATTTAAAAAAAAAAAGCACTTGAAAATAAATTGAATCGAATCAAATCAAATTGGATTCCAGCTAATCTGAGACCAAATCAAATTTAAAATAAAATCAAATTGATCTGAACTATGATTTGATTATGTCTCATTTTTATCTCTATTGCCTTCCATCTAATCTAATCGTTGTAATATTTCCTATCTTATCCTTATCTTACTAGCACTGCCTTGTTTACCATGGAACTGCCATTGTGTTGTTTCCTATAAATATGCATCTATGCAACTGTTTTAAACTATCCAACTCGGATGTAAGATATGAGAAGAACTGTGTTGAATTATGTGATTTTGCATGAAAATGTGATACAAGATTAGTGAGAGTCAAAGATCATGTTCTTCTTAGAGGCTTAAAAAAATCAGTATGGACTGCTTTAATGCTTCTCCACCTCAAAACGTTAGGAAAGTGATTGCTTGACGTAGCTTTGAGTTTAAGGCACGTTTCAATTCATTGCTGTATGATATAATTTATTCCAGTTATGTATCATTTTATTGAAGACGCGCTATGCATTCTCATTATGTACTTTGGACATTGTTTTTTGGTTTTGTTAGTTCCATTCTGGGCCATTGGTGGGTATTAATATCTAAATCACATCAAATTTGCAGGATTGCGTCATATTAATTTGACTTTGATACTCATTTAGGAAAACACAGAAAATAGGAATTAAACTAATCACCTTCCAAGTGCACTTTACGGTACTTAGCGTGATTTAAACTGATTTAAACCTTAGACTTAGGTGAGCCATCTCTTCCATTCAATTTTGTATCCTCTCTTAAACGTAGCGTATAACTCTACTTGTTTGATGAATGTAGGTACAGGCTTTCCAAGGAATAGCGCATGCCTGCAAACCTAGCCCGACATAGTTTCTGGAAGCATCCAAAATTCATTAATGTAATGCTCTGTTGTTTAGCATTAATGTGGACAGACAAGCTGTGAACAGTACGAAGCCCAGCCCTTCTCAGAGGCTTAAAAAAAATCAGTATGGACTGCTTTAATGCTTCTCCCCCTCAAACGTTAGGAAAGTGATTGCTTGACGTAGCTTTATGTTTAGGGCACGTTTCAATTCATTGCTGTATGATATAATTTATTCCAGTTATGTATCATTTTATTGAAGACGCGCTATGCATTCTCATTATGTACTTTGGACATTGTTTTTTGGTTTTGTTAGTTCCATTCTGGGCCATTGGTGGGTATTAATATCGAAATTGCATCAAATTTGCAGGATTGCGTCATGGATTGCAACATGGCTAGCATTGACTTTGTAGATTCTTTTGTATTTTTCCAACGTACAACGTGTAAATATAGCATAAGCTATATCCAATGTCAGTTGAAGAAAATCCATAGAATAATTCTTATTCATCACGCAAACAGACAGACCAGGAGAAAATTTAGTGAGATTGAATCATGAGATGCAGCTGTGGAACACAGAGATCCAGCTATGGAACACAGCTAGAAAGATGTAATGGAAGCCTTCATTATGTATATTGAAATCCGATTTGATTCAGAGTCAACTGACTCAATATTGTCCACATGCTTGTTGTGGCTTGCCTGACCATTCGAGTACTTCCTACAACCAATCTCTTCTGGGCATTTAAACCCTACATAGAAACTATCAAAGCCATCAACACTCCTGCAACTATCGTACCCAGTCTTCTCTGCAATGTCATTTATAGCCAATTAAATGCATGTTATATTTAACACGACTCACTTTTACTACTCATAGAGGTCACTGAAATCTCATTTCATTTCATCGATGTAAGATAGGCCGTGCATGTTTGGAACACGTAAACAGAGAAAGTAACGTATCATCTAGATGACCCACAAGTGATTACCCAAGATAGCAATCGAAAGGCACAATTGTCACGGGGGGAGCGCTCTGATAATAGTCAAGGAATATTGTCAGGTGTACTATTTCAGTCCTTGGCCACATTGACCCTCCAGCTTAAAAGGAAAATTCCTCCCAGAAGTGGATCGACTCGTTTTATCTATTTCATTCCTTGGCGACCTTGACCCTCCAGGTAAAAAACAAAGTTCCTTCCACAAGTGGAAAGGCTCAAAAAATAGAAGGCTGTATTACGATTGTAGCAGGATTTAAGGATAATGCAGTACAAATGAGCCTGATTCAGCTTTCCTTTGTCTTTAAGCAAAGCCCTCACAGTGGAAAGCGAAACAGTATTTTAGATGTGATGAGATTTTGGGCAAATCCCTCTTTGATTTTATTCGAGTTTCGGAAACTGATTGAATACTTAAAAGTTTGTCATTTAGTCGTTCGGTCAAGTGATATGTACCATATAACTTTCATATTGAGCACTCTATGTTGTGCACGCACTTGTTTGGAATCTTTTTATATTCTAGACATTTTTTTCAATGTTACATGTTTTTTAAATGTTTATAATTTAATTTGATTTAATTAGCCGATAGGTTACATATGGAGTATGAAACAAGTCTATGCAAACCACTGTAGAGTTGTTGGAAAACAAGTTTCAACTGGGATATAATGATAAACCAGCTGCTGTTTAATGGTAAACGTTTCCAAAATATCAGATAAAAGTCTCTAAAATCTCACTTATCACATAAAAGTCAGTGACAACTAGAGGAGAACATTCTATTTCCATTTGCAGTGTTTTTTGTCAATTTGATGGAAACTTTCTTTTTTCATTTGTATTGCTTTATGTTTTAAATCTGTATGCAAATATTTCATAATCTAATAATACTTAATTTCTTAAGGAAAAAATCTAGATTTGTCTAAGTTTATTTTATGCAATAATTCTCTATTTATTAGCTGCTTGAGATGGACTTGGAGTTTACATGGTGTATATTTTGTAGGTATTATTATGTTTTTGATATTACTCTAAATTTAAGTGTTGGTTTTGTCTCGTGTGAATGCTACTTGTTTAGATTGTATTGTAGCCAATATTATTGTTGATTAATAAATTGGTTAAGAGTTTGAAGACTATTTTCTTGAAAGGGTTTTTCTTAAGATATATTATTGTGTTATTTGAACGATTTTATTAAGTTATTTCTTTTTCTAAAAATTATATCATACTTTCTTTTCATTTCTCCACTTAGATTAGTGTGGGAAACATTCCCATATTGTATCTTCCTTTCACCTCCTAGTGCTTCATATGATTATGCGCATGTTGTAAATTCTCCTTGTTTACTCAAGGAGCTTTCTCCCTTTGGGATAAGAAGCTATCAACAAAATTTAAACAATAACTACTTAAAACATAAGAAGCAAAAGAAGTCAGGGGGTGGCCATATAAGGCCTCATATGAGATCATATTGAATATATTTTGATAAATGATATTGTATGGCCATTCTACCACGGTAACTACTTGGCTCATTACACTTCCTACTAGACAACATAAGTAAGTTTTCAAGCATCTATTGGCTACTTTTGTTTTATCATCCATATGAAGATAATATGGTGTACTCATGTTTATATATATGTTTCATGTAACAAATAATTCCTTCTAAAACTTTCTCACGAAAGTAGGATCATATCACTCACTATGGAATATGATTATGGACATAGTTTTTCCATATTGGAGGGGAGGCTTAAATGAGGTTCTAGAGGTATTTTTTCTTGGTATAGGTTTTATGACTCACTTTGGTACATATCCAATGATTTATCAACCATATAATGGTTTGTGGGCACCCTTTGTGATCCCTACTATTGGCCATGATGATATTTGCATACAAAAATAAAGCTAGGTGGGGTGCATAGTTCCTCAAGGTCATCATTGGTGTGTTTGGGGATTTGGAGGTGGACTAGTCTTTCACCTTGGTATCTAACAATTCAAGTTGTGACAAAGATAAAGAGGATGTGGTTGTGGCAACACATGGAATGATTTGAAAAATAACAATATTAAATCTATATGTTTTATAGTTAGTATGCTCTGTAAAATAACAATATATAGAATATTACTATATTGTATGATACTAGAATATATATAACCCTCAGGGTATTTTGTTACATGCCCTCCTATGGAGCAACCATAATTTTTTCTAGATCTATCTCGATTTGCAAGAATACGTTTTGACCAATCCACAAGCCCTAGCATACCGATCTCTGTAGTACCATCTAATCCCGAAGTCAATTAGAACACCTGATCAAGCTTTCAATTCCCCAGTTTTGTTTCCCACTCCCACATGTGTGTCTTTGACCAAATATTTTCGTAGAATATATTATAGTTTTGGCCATGCCATCGTGTCTTTCCCTATTTTTAATTGTTCCCTCCATGAGGCACTATAATTAGCCAAGTAATCAACAACGTCGTTCATTTATCTATAAACGTACCTTACAAAGAACACTTCCAATTCTTTCAATATTGCTATAATTTTTGCCAATCTTGATAGAAGTTTCCAATTGCTTATTTTATTTCTCTTAACCGCATTTATGCATATCATTGAGTCTCCCTCAATATCCACCTACCTTATTCCTTTTTCCTTATAGAGCTTTAGTCCCCACAATAATGCATCAAATTTAGCCTCGTTATTTGTGGCAATCCTAGTAGATTTTGACAATGCCCAAATCATTTTTCCATTGTAATCCCTTATTACACATCCAATTCTGACTCGGCTTGGATTGCCCTTTGATGCCCCGTCAAAATTCATTTTGAGTCTACCATCCGGTGAGGCAGTCCATCTTGTTTCTCGTCTTCTTTTCACCTTGCTCATTTTTTGACAATTCTGTTTAAGGATCTCGTGTTCTTTCCACATGTTCATTAATTAATTATCGCAATTTATGAACTTCTTTTCATCAACCTTTTTTGACATTCATATTCATTACCTAACATATATTGTGGGGTGATCCCACAATAGTGGTTTACAAATTTTGGCCAAACTGGACATTGAAATTATTATTTTTAACTAAATCTTCACATTTGGGCACCTATAGCGGCTAAACCATGAGGAATTTGAAGATGATGCAAACTAGAGTCTCGTCACATTTTTTCTGTAGATTTTTTAAAAAAAAAATTCAAATTTTTTGGAATCGATTGCATTCTTTTTCCATCTCCCAAAATTTTTTTTTTAGAAAACAACATTTTAAAAAGTGATGCACCTGATAACGATAACTTTTTTCCATGAAGGATAAATTCCAATTCTTTCAATTTAGATTTGTAACTGATATCTAGTGCTTCCACTTGGTTAGATAGTTTTTATTGAATTTTTTTTTTAATCAAGTTTCAAAGTTAAACCAATAACAATTCGTATATATTGGTATAACGTGTAACTTTTATTGTATATATCAAAATTGAATTTTATTTTTTTTGTTGGATCAAGGACTTCAATATCTGGTGCACTCATTTTTTTTTCATTTTTTTTTGATAATCTGGTATTTTTCCACATGTGCAGAACAAAGACCTTCATTCTTGGTGAAGAACCAATGTTTAATAAAACTAAAAAAACAATTACATAATAAAATCAAAAGATATTAAAATTATATTTGTTGGATAGCTCGTTTTGAGGACTACCTGATTCTTGATGGGTTTCTGAGGACTCCTCCATTTTCATCCTCAACCCGAGCTCCGAAGCATAAAAAAATAGACTTTTTTTGTGTCTCGGGAGGGGGATGAGGGGCAAGAGGGGTTCGAACGAACCCCTTTGCTATGCATTTGGGTTTTTTTTTTTGCGGCCACAATTCAAAGGGGTTTGCTCGAAGCAGTAGGTTCGTGCGAACCCCCAAAATCACTTTTTTTGCTTTGGGGTCAGTTTTTGTGAGTTTTCCTTCCTCACTTGAATTGTAAACCACTATTGTGGCTTCACCCTGTGTTCAACTTTTTATAACACTACCATTATCGAGTTTTTTTTTGTTTCATTGAAGATTATCCTATTTCATTCCTTCCACACTTGCCAAAGTAAAATTACAGGAGCAACTAGCCACACACCATCCCACAAGGAGCTTCTCTTCTTTTTCAACCACTTATTTAGGAATTCAAGAATATTGTTTTATTTTGGCTCTATCCACCCCAAACTCATTTGCAACCAATCCCAACACTTCAATGCAAACTGACAATTCACTAGTAGGTGATTTACATTTTCTTCCTCCCCTTTGCACAATGGGCATCTATTTGGTCCATAAATACCAACACAATGCAAACGATCCCCAGTCAGAATTATTTTGTGCATGGTAGTCCACAAAATATCTCTTGCTTTAGGCATCGCATATTTGATGCTTGGCCACTCGACCTCATTCATTTGAGCTTGTTTCACTCGATATCCCATTTTGGATGTGTTATCTTCTCCTTTTCAAGCCACACCAAACGATTACATTTTCCTTTTTGTTCCATATGATTTTCCTTGTATTCAACTCAGTTTGTAGTGTTGCCTTTGTCATTTCACAAATATTTAACTGATCTGTGTTTATCCACTCATGCGCAACACCAATGTCTTTCTTCACCGTTCTTATATAGTATATGATTGTTATCCCCATTAAAGAGGGCATACAACAAATTCACCGCCAGCAATTTACCGACAGAAAATTCACCGTGGGAAAATTCATTGCCATGACAATTCACCGTGGGAAAATTCACTGCCATGACAATTCACCGGTGAAAAATTAATTGCATAAATTTTTGGTGGTTAATTTTCCATGGCGGTGAATTGCTAGTGGGAGTGAATTTTCCTGCGGTGAAATGTTGACGGTGAATTTTCCGTCAATGAATTGATAGCGATGAATTTTCCTAGAGCCATTAAAGAGATTATTATCTCTTGATACTCCTTGAGAATCTAAATGTCCTTCATGGATATGTATCCTTCCTAGGTATGTATCCTTCCTATGAGTCTTCCCAAAAATCTACTAGTCCTGCATTGTTGTTTATTTTCCAAGTTAGATGTTATGTGATAATAAGCCTTTATTCACACATGAATTTCCAAATTGACAATTGTGAGAATTCTACAAGGGTTGTTGTTATCCAAGTATTTGGATTGGATTATTTTGCACCACAACTTTGGTTCCACATATACCTTCTAGACAAGTTTAGCACCTAGTGCCAGGTTCTGCAACTTTAACTCTTTAATTCTTGCTCCACCGTTGGTCTAATCCATGCATGCCTTCTGACAGTGAATCAACGGTACCCGCCCTGCATTGTTCAATCCCTCCCATAATAATCTCTTTAATACCCCTTGCATGGAGGAGCATGATTTATTTGTCAGTTGGATGCGTGACATAACATATATCGATATTTCGACCAAAACTTCTTTTTATCATCAGTAACTGCCCAACCAGTGTGAGCCATCATCCCTTCCACGTATTTTCCTTAAGTATGCAATTCTCGATTGTCTCTATCGATTTGTTTTGGTTACGTCCAGTAAAAATAGGAGCCTCAAGATACTTCTTTGGAAAGGAATCAATAGGAAAGCCCAATATATCTTGATTTTGTCCTTTTTCAACAATTTTCTTGATTGGCGCATGTGTTTGTTTAGTACTCTCCTGACTTCCTTCGCCTCTTCCATGTTTGCTTCTCCAAACAACAGGGTATCATCTACAAATTATACATGCATTATTGAAGGGAAGAGGCAGAGATATATAAGAAGGAGCAAAACCTCAAAGATGAAACAAAAGATAAACAGAAAATTATTTATATTGCAACCATTTCAAAAACTACAACCTTCTTTCTTTTCGCAGGTCATAAACCAGAGCTGCTGTTCTCAGCATATATTCAGAAAATACAATGAAAATACATCCCCCTATTTTGTGGTTGCTTCTTTAGACTACTGCTACAGCAGAGCACACATAAATCCTCATACAAAAATTACCCACAGTTTTTGCAGAGCTGTTTCTACAGCCAATATGTTAACTTTTTCAACACATACCTCTCTTGAAGTATATGTATAAGCAGAGTAAAAAGAAAAGGAGACACACCAAAACAATTAATTACAATTAATATATGTCTTTTCCAGCGTACATTTTAAAATCTGAGGACAGAATTATGCATTTAATTCATAGGCAGAATTGTCTTGATACAGAGAATGAGTAGGGGAGTGCGGGCAAACTTCGTCAGCATGTAGCGATTGACTGGAATATCGTAGGACCTTCATTTTTTTTTTGAAATGTGGACTAGCCTCTTATCTATCTATAACTAAGGTTTGGAGGTGTGACTCATCATGCAGCTTGCCACATCAGCACATCTACTGAGAAGTGTCCAAATTTTGACTTTTTAAAGATTCGACCAAATCTTAATCATGGTATCCCTAGTAGTCGAACAAAAAAATATCATTTGTTGTTTGTAGAATATCATATTTTTATTTAAAATAAAACTTATATGAACTTAAATGGACCAAATACCTATTGGTAACCATAAATCTTTGTTATCTCTAACTTTTATATTCAACACAAACGGACCAATAGTTGAACACATAAAAACTATTTGTTGTTATAAAAACAACACATAATTATTTAAATTACAACTTATATCAAACAAAAATGGACCAATAATTGAACACTAAATTTTTTTAAAAATCCTTCACATTTTTTGAAATGGTATTTATTGTGCTCACCTTTTATATTTGTGATATGACAAACTATTAATATTAAATACTCCAATGCTTGTACATTGCTACCCCAATAGTTGTACACATAAGAACAATATTTGTTCACTATAATAACAATACTTGTTTAAATGAGTGTCTTATTTTATCAAATGAGCATTTAATTTTATAAATGACACACTTATACTAGATAGTATAGATATTTTATTTGAGACAAAAAAAATATTTATTTCACTTGTTCATGAATGAATTTATGTTTTTTTAACTTGAACAACTATTGGTCCCATAATGTCACATATTTCGTAATATTTTCATTAATATGTGAAATAAATATACACAAGATATAATATTAATTCATTTTAGTATTGATATGAATAATCACAATTGACTGCATGACTATTGGAACCCACATGACTACTGCCCCTCTCCCCTAGACAAAATTATGGCGTGTGCAGGAAGTAGAAGGGACTTTTTCTTTTATCGTTGCAGAGAGGAGAAGGGTATGGTGAAGTTAATGCAGGTGGGAGTAGTTGGGAGTAATTCCAACAATTATTGCTTCTACATTTTGTGTAGTGACAACCCCTCTCTGTTGACCATTCTGATGACTGTCACATATTAATCCTCCAAGAGCTTTTTCCATCTAAATAAATAAGAAAGGCGACAAAGAGTCCCCCTATCGTAGCCCTTTTGTAGGTTTAAAAAAACCATAAAGTGATCTGTTGATCAAGATAGAGTAGTGCACCAAAGATATACATGTGCAAATCCATTCCAACCATTCGGTGCATAATCCAAATTTCTTTAGTATTTCCATTAAGAATCTCCAACCAACCTGATTGTATGCTTTGCTCACATCCAGTTTTAGAATCATGTTTTCTTTCCTTGAGCTTGTCAGCAAATGTATCGTCTCATTAGCTAATATGATGTTTTCCTTTATCTCCCTTCCATGAGTGAAGTCATTTTGTTCTTTTTCTATGATATGATATAAGATTTTCTTCACTTTTTTTTGCTAAGGTTTTATATATCGTTTTGTACATCGTGTTACACAAAGATATAGGCCAAAATTCATAGAACGAAGTGTAGCATTCCTTCTTAGGTATTAAAGCTAAGACACTATTGTTCATATCCCTTACAAATATGTTTTTGACCTAAATTCCTCCACGATTTCCAATATCTCTTTCCCTATTATGTGCCAACATTCTGATAGAACAAGGTCAAGAAACCATCCAATCCTAAAGCCTTATTAGGATGTAATTGGAACACGACCATTTTTATTTCCTCTTCCATGAATTGTGTAGTTATTCATTTATTATCCTCTTCGGTTATGCATTAAGAAATGCAATTTATAAGCTCGCCACTTATGACCATTTGAGGAAAGTAGGTTTTGAAAGAGCTTTACCACCACCTCGTCTTCAATCTCTTTTTGGGATTCTAGTAACTTCCCTTCCCCATTTTGTATTCTTATTATTCTATTTTAAGATAACCTTATTATTATGGAATTGTGAAAAAAATTATGTTTTGATCGCCAACTTCCAACCATGATTCCCTTGCTTTTTTCTTCCAGTATAGTTCTTCCCTTGCTAGTATTTCTTTGTGCTTACCCATCAATATTTTTTCTTTAGCATACTCTTCCTAATACATCCCTTTTTCAAATACACATTCATTCAATTTTTCTATTTCTCTCTCAATACTTTCTTTTTATTTGAAAATATATTTGAAGCAAGTCTTGTTCCTATAGTGTAAAAAAATGTCATCCTTTACATTTTCACACTTAGTTTGGGAATGATTAACATTAAAATGAACCTAATGTTTCATTGATCTAGTGTTGCAATGTGTTTCGTAGTTGTGTGTAGTAACTTAGGGCCCTTTTAAGCTAAATTGACCTAATTTTGCCTTAATTTAGTGTTGCAAAGTGTATTTATTTACACCTTCACATTAATTTTTGGGCCCTCTTGCATTTATGACCTTCATATCATCATTAATAGGCCCCTAATACCATTTATTATGCATCCCGAGGCTTATTTCAATCGAGATCCTGACATAATCAACAAATACACTTAATATCTTAACTCCTCAACATTTCCTCTATCCAAAAATCCCTAGTGGGATCCATATGCCACCTTGGAGTCCCACCCAGATGGGACCTATACACCATAAGTGGCATATGAGTCCTATTTCGCCTATTTTTAGGGCTTTGAGTGGGAAATCAAGGTTTTGAATTCAAATTTCATGAATGTCGACATTTGGGATCTAATAAACGGTAAGTTAGATGGAGTACCTATATAAACAAGGTTTCATTTATCATTATTTGACCTAAGCATTCATCATATCAACCTAATAAATCAAGAATCAAACATCCTAAGACTTCACAAGAGATTCATAAAATATTCAAGAGCATTTCTAAGGCATTCAAGGGAAAATTTCTTCATCATTTGTTGCAGCAATTCAAGATCCATCATCATGTCAAAGACATAAAGCATGCAACATGTTGTCGAGCTAGTGTTGTGATGTAGCATTCAAGATCCATGTTAAGAATTGTTCCATGTCTAATTCAAGATAAAAATCTACATTCTTCATGGCCACTTCATGTTAGATTGCAGATTTACATTTCAAGAAATCATTAAAGGTATTGTTGTTCATGTTTCATGTTTCATTGTTTCATCATAAGGTTTAATTACGTAAACGGGGTTTGACCAAGGCAAACCCCTATTCCCTAAAAATCAACGTTTTTCTCTCTCTTTCTCTCTCTCTACATGTGTGTTTGCAGATCTAGGTGTTTTGGAGCTTGAAGGATCTTTGAGGACTAAGTTGCAAGATTGAAGAAAGTTGTCGGAGTTGTCTCCTTACTTGCAAGATCACGGAAAGTCACCTACAGGTTGCAAATCAAGGTTTCTGACTTGGAGATTTGACAGGAAGGAAGCTACAGGAGATCACCAGAGAATACCAAAATTTCAACTAAACCCTAATACTGGGGCTAAATCGCCACTTGTGGAATATGAGTCCCAGTACTACCTTTTTCCAGATTTCAGGAGATTCAAATTAGTTATTGACAGATTCCAGTTTTGGCATAGAAACCCTTGTCTAGGACTAAATGTTAGGGTTAGAAGACAAATATCTAACAATTAAATGCAGATTTGATCAATAAAATAAAGGAATAAAACACACATAGAAAAATTAACACAGAGAATTTAACATGGTTCACCCAATTCAGGCTACATCCACAAAACTGCAGCCATCCAATGATTTTATTATCTAGTATAAAAATTATTACAATCTCACAAATAATCCCCTTCACACACACTGCAACCCCCAACCTAACCGCTTATAACAAGTTTTTAGAAGCTTCCAGAATTTGGATTCTACAAAGTCAGATTTTCCTTTTTTCAATGATGATGTGAAAAAAGTAGGAGAAATTTTTTCTCAGGGGTTGCCGCCCCGAAACCCCCTACCCGGGGCCCAGCCTAGCCCTGGACCTCAGTGAGGATACATCAAGACTGTACAATATAGCATGATCAATCGCCACATACCAATAATCTCCCACTTGGAGACTGATTAGACTCCACACCAAACAATCTCCCACTTGGAGACTGATCCTGGACGACACCGCTGCACTTACAACTACCATTGGAAATAAACACCTTTTGACCCTGTTGCTCTGTTATACTCAAAAATTCAACTTTGAAGGCAAACCAAAGCTAAAGAGGAGCTCAACTTCTCCCTTGTCACTGCCTTCATAAACATATCTGCTGGATTGGCATCTATATGTATCTTTTCCAGCTTTACCTATCCATCCTCCAACACTGATCAAATGAAATGATATCTCAACTGTATGTGTTTGGTTTTAGAGTGCAAGGAAAAATTCTTTGCAAGATGTATAGCACTATGGCTGTTTGTAAATAAATAATTTTCAGCCTATTGTTTTCCTAACTCTTCCATGAAAAGTTACAAGCACATTATCTCTTTTGTCGCCTCTATTGCAACAACATACTCTGCCTTTGTGGTGGATAAAGCAACCACCTTTTGCAACTGAGAAATCCAACTCATTGCTATCCCACCAACTGTAAATACATACCCTGTGGTACTCCGCCTGGTATCTACATCCCCTGCCAAATCTAAGTCAACATAGCCTTTTAAATCAGTATTAGAGCCCCTAAAACATAAACATTTATTGGATGCACCTTTCAAATACCTGAGAATCCATTTTAAAACCACATTCAAATGCTCAACACCGAGATGACTCATATACCTGCTAACAACTCCTATGACATGTGCAATATACGATCTTGTGCATACCATGGCATACATTAAACTATATATAGTTGAAGCATGTGGTACCTTAGACATTTTTTCTTCCTCATCACGTGTCTTTGGATGCATATCCTTAGTCAATTTAACATGACTGGGAAAAGGTGTGTTGACAGCTTTTGCTTTCTCCATATGAAATCTCTGCAACACCTTTTCAACATATTCAGCTTGAGATAATTTTTTTTTTGTTTTTCCTATCTCTAGTAATCTTCATACCAAGGATTTTCTTTGCTACCCCCAAATCCTTCATAGCAAATGAATTTGCTAACTGTTGTTTTAACTCCTTAATGTGATCCATGTTAGACCTTGCTACAAGTATATCATCAACATATAAACATAAAATAATGTAACTATCTTCATCTAACCTCTTAAAATAAACACAATGGTCTGAATTACACCGACTATAGCCTTGCTCAACCATAAAACTATCAAATTTAATATACCATTGTCAAGGTGCTTGCTTCAAGCCATATAAACTTTTATTCAATTTGAACATAAGTTTCTCCTTACCTTTGAACTCAAATCCTTGTAGTTGTTCCATATATATTTTCTCTTCCAAATCACCATGGAGAAAAGTTGTTTTAACATCAAGCTATTCTAAATGCAAATCTTCAGCATCCACAATACTTAAAACAATACAAATAGAAGTCATTTTAACAACTGGAGGAAAAATCTCATCAAAAT
>VDFB02256132.1:220657127-220693684 GCA_007258455.2 Sequoia sempervirens | reverse complement strand
ATAATATAAAATCCTCCATATGAGGATGAATTTTATCATTACAATATGAGTGAATCATCTCAATTATATAGCCAATAACATCAAAAAATTATAGATTGGAAAGAAAAATAATCAGACATTTATCATATTTTTATATGTATAAAGTTTAGATACCATCAAACTATTTAAACTTATAGATTGCATAAAGCTATAAATTGAATCATTAAAACTAATTTAGTAAGAATCAAATCTAATAAAGTTTGACTTCATATTGCATACTTGTTATAAATATCTCACTAATCTAACCATACATTTTATATATGTTAAAAATATATAATTGTTATGCCCATAATAATTTTTTCACTATATCTTGGCCTTACGAGATCTACGTTCAACTAGATCAATTAAAAATTATTTGTAATGTTGGAGGAAAATGGATTTAATATCATTAGAGTTGTCATGGAACTACCTCTCTTGATCAGCGATAGATATTATCCCACTCTCCAGAATGTAAATATGTTAGAATAACTAAAATAATTTGTATCCCTTATATCCTTTCATCCAATGTAGCCTATCTCTTAGTGGGGATCCTCTACCACAATTAAGTTCAAATCTTCACAAAGTTTTTATTTCAGCGAACAGCACTCATTTGTAGAAAAGTTATTGAAATGCTTAAAGCTACAAGCCAAAACAAGTTTTTTTCTATTTGGATCCATATTTTTTCCATTCTATAATATCTCTTTCTAGCCATATTCTTGTGTAGATCATAGTAAGGTAGTGCAATAGGTTGTCGCATCATTCCACAATTGTATCCACTTACCATTTTGATGAGGTCTGAACATCAACCAAAGGGATATTAGGGAAGCAAAGGTGATCAATTTTATTGAGGTGGGAAGTGTTGAGTTTGAAGGATAGATTATTAGGTATGAGGAATAAGAAGTTTGAAAAGTTTAAAGAATTGGGAGGTGATATGTGAGATAGGTTTAATAGAATCTACTTAAATAAGGGTGTTTTGTGGAGAGGGGACAATGGAAAGAGAAATAACTAATTTTTAATCTATCAATACAACTAAGTTTCCCTTAGTTCACCATCTCTTTAGTTGGTCCAAGTGAACTAGTGATCAATATAAGAATATTTTTTGTCTAAAATGGGATCTAAACCCCTCATGGTATTTCTAGTTAGGATGTAGGAATTCAATTTTTTTTAGAGAGTTTATGAGAACTAAACCAACTTGTATCTTGGTTTTTTCCACCATATCATATTCACCTCCTTGCAGCCATTTAGTCATAGGGAGGGCATAAAAATCCATTCCCACAATTTAACTTGAGATGAGGAGTCATTAGGCATGTACAATAAAGAAAAAATGAATAGGTATTCCTTGGATTAGTAACTGTAAGCACTAAGCACAATTGTTGTTGGGATCCACTCCTCAATAGATGATAAACTTAGCCAAGTATTGGGAAAGGTGGGTCAACCTTGCATCTAATATTTTGATTTATTATTTTTTCCTCATATTAGGAAATGAGGCATCTCACTTTGTGTTGGTAGTTATTTGTCATTTGTTGAATGCTTCAAGGGAGTGTCTAAAATGTTCTAAATGCATATAATATTATTATAGCTTTATAAAGATGAAACCACTCTTATGACGCCATTCTTATGACATTTAAGAGCATGACTATAGAATATTTACAGTAAAAGTATTGACCAACATTATGAAAAATCATAAGAATTTTTAGAAATAACAGAAACTGTGTCAAGGAAAAAGATGTGGACATTTACAACCTTTTTTTAACTAAGAGTGGGATACCACTTATAATTTTATTATATATAATATTTTACATATAGCTGGTTCGGTGGACTATCTTGGCTGGAAGAACTAGCAAGAAAACCCCCAGTTGTAGTCTGAGTAACAAATTTTACAAAATATGAAAAAGACCAGTGAGGTCCTAGTACAAATGACCAATTATCTGATTACAACATGTTACAAAAGCACATTGGTTGAATACATCAGTACATATGCACATTCTCTTATGCACCCAAAATACCCAAAAGAAGACATCATACTAGATATACCCATGAACCGAATACATAACACAATGGAGATTACAAAACCTTACTAAACATAAGACTGATAAGCTAGGAAGCCACTTTCAAAAAGATGCAGATTTTCCACCAACATGCTGAAAGCCATTAACCGAGCTTTCTTTTGTTTCCAATCATTTACCTTTGTGTTGGTGATCATGCTCAAATAAAGGTTTTGATTTGTTTTAATATCAGGCACATAACGATAACATAATTTCTTTTTGGATGAAGATCATGGAAGTTGCAAACATGAATTCTCAAGAAAGAAATGGCATGATATTTTCTTTTTAAATCATCAATCTCCTCCATGGAAATGGCAGATTTGTATCTGTTTAGAACTTGGTAGAGATGTGAAGAAGTTTCATGCATTGTGGATAATAACATGCCTTGGAATATGTGAACATAGGTCTCTTCTTATGAAACAAAACCTTCTTTGAATAATTAACATTAGAAATTAATACAGTTTGGTGAGCATATTGTATAATCACACTAGAAACCAACAATGGAAGATTGAGAGTCTCAACTAAGAATTCCACCAAGTATAGATAACATTCATACTAGAAGCCAACAACAAAAGACCAAATTTCATAAATAAAGTTCATGTGTTATATATCATGCCTTTGAGGGGTCCACAAGTACCATGAGCCTTTTGAAATCCTTCTCCATCTAAATGCATCCATTCCAAGACCATTGGGAGGTGGGATTACAATATGAACCAAGTATTAATTTCTAATGTTAATTATTGAAAGAAGGTATATAAATTATTTGAGCATCTTAATTCTCATATACAGAGTTACATCTTAGTCAATTTCTCTTAATGTATGAGTTCCATATATTTGTAATTTTTTCTTAATATAAAAACATATTTTATTTCATTAAAATTAACTTATCTATTCCATGTTACAAAGGATGCTCTTATTTTAAATTATAAGTATATAATTCAAAATTAATTAGTAATTTTCAAGATAGAGTACACACAATTTCTTTAGTTAAAATAAAATAATATTCTTATTTCCATGTGAGAGTTATGTAGAATGGTAGTTTGATGTCTCAAAAATATTTCTTTCATATATACTAAATTTTTTATCATTGTACATTATGAGTCTCAATTATATATCCAAGCACATCAAAAATTTATAAAGTGGAAAGAAAAATAATCACACATTTATCATATTTTTGTAAGGTGTTCGAAAAGACTAAAAGTTTCCCTAGAAAGAACTAATTAAGGAATAAAAAAAATGGAAAGTGTCTACCTCATTGTATGTTGACCTTTCCCATATAAAAAGATCATGGAAATGCTAAATGAGTTGATATAAGAATTTTTAAGAATGAAGGCACAAAATTCATAACACTAATCCTAAAAGCAACAAGAAAGGCAATGAATAAAATCTTCCTAGTTATTTTGAAAGAAACTTTAAAAGGTTCTAAATCCCCTTCACACCCCTTTCTAAATGAAGATAAAATAAATAAGTTACCAAATATTTCTTAGAGTTTAAGGTGGTGATTTTAATATGATTTGAGAATAAATAAGATAAATTAGATGAAATCAAGTTTTGTTGTAAAGGTGATGAATTTTGGGGGAATAAGATGAAAATAATTTTGAACCTAGTTGACTCATTAAATGGCAATAAGATAGATTTTAAAGGGGCTTTATTTAAAATATGTAATAGTTAGATATGTACTAATACATTATATTCTCTATTAGATAGTTATTTCTTCCATAAACATTTCTTACAATCTTATAATTTATTAATAATAGTGATGTGTGCATCCCTAGACACTCTTTGATAACCACACTATTAATGTTTCTATTTTTACTAGAGGATACTCTAATTGAAGAGCATGTATACCATTAAGGATAAAATTTAGACTTTAAGTTGAAAGAAAATGTCAAATATTTAGAATAAAAATGGTGGGGATGGAAAACAAGCTTCAAGAATGTCCTTGTAATAATTAATTACAATAATAAATGATTAAAACTAAACACGAATGGATATGTCACCAATAATTTTTAGATAAAATGACTAAAATTAGAGCCAAGATATCTTAGTTCAAGTATCATGATAAAGGTATCAAATTCTTATTCAATGTAAACATAGCCGAGTTTGATAGAAAAAAAGTTGGCCCCATTAATACTAGGGGAGCATTGTCTAATGAGATTAAGTTGACACTATATTCAATTTTTAGAAGTTAGAACCCTAACATTTATATGAGGCTTGTAAAATAGAACCTTATTAGGAAGAGTAGGAGAGGAGAAATGAACCCATAATAATTATACTTATACAAATAAAAATAATAATAATGTCTAACCATTTCAAAATGTTAAATTTGTTTCACTAATATGGTGATCAATAGCTAATTTGTACAAGGAGGTGCAATTTATAGGGAAATGAAGACTACATAAGAGGAGAATTTATAACATAGTAGCTTGGTTGTAGTTGTTTCTTGAGCATTAACTATTTTCTTTTTTTTCTTTTGTTGTTGAATATTTTATTTGATCTCTTAAAACTTATCAATGGTGCTTGATCTTCATAATGATTATTTTCTTCTTTTTCAATTATTATCATCTTAGAAGGAATACCATTTCAATTTAGAGCAGGGAGAAATGTATTTTTCTTTTAAAGTATTTAAAATATTATATTTATTTGATGGTTCCTTCTTAACCTCTTCCACTCCTTGGAAAAAATTATCCAACCACTTGAATCTCCTTATATTAATCAATTTACTTCTATGATTTATGTATGTGTTTTTAGTGATTTACTCTTTATCCTTTCAATTTATTCATGATATACTTTAATATAGTTATAACAAGTATATAATAGTTTTTCATAATTGGATATGCCTTAAGAAACTCTTTAAACGTGAAATTATTTGATGAGGGAAGATATAAATTAAGGTTATTCTTTCTTACTTACCTCATGCTCATCCATATTTTTTGTCCATAAATATCTCAAATCAAATTGGATTTTGCAAAGAGGATAGCTATATTTTAAATATTCGCTCTTAGTCAAAGTCATTTATTTCTTTGTACAAATTTAAAATTGATTTATGTAATTTAATTTTTAATAGTTTTAACATAGATATATGAAGAATAGTTTTAAATATATATATATAGTAAAGTGGACATATTTTTATATTTTCCTAATAAGTATAATGCCTAATTCTCCTCAATGGGTTAAGATGACTCTTAATAACATAGTTAGCTCATGCAAATGTAATAGTGTAAAATACGGTCATGAAGGTGCATTTAAAAATGATTTTTCCCCTATATGGGGGAGATAATGTGATGAGGAGCATATATATGTAGTGGGTGAGGATCATAAACAATGAATCCCTATCCAAGTGATGAAGTAACATAGATCTAATTGGCTTGATAATTATCATGTCATAATCAATTATGAGGGACCATGTTGACAAATAATCATGTAAGTGTAAATAGATAATGATGTGATTGTGAAGGTATATGTAAATCTAATTGTCCCTAGATGGAAAGGATAACACAATAAATATCATTAGGTGAAATGGGTATAAGAAAGGTAATATGTGATGAGTAAGCACCATTTCCCACATACAATAGGATCACCAATAGTATAATTTAAAATGCATGATATTATCTGGTTATTTCATATATTTTCAATTGGGAGTGAAAAAACCAAATGCACAAGTGTTGAACTAGGGAATAATGGTAAAAGGACTGATCCAATTGGGTCAAAATTTACCAAAAAAATTACTTCTATGAAATTTGGATTATATTTAGATTTATATGAAGGATGAGTTCCCCTCATGGTAAAGCTCATTGGACAACACCATTTTTATTTTTTCATTAATTATCTTTGGTATATGTACATAGATCAAGTATAATGAGTTTACTGCATGGTCCCATGGGGGGGCTTGAGCTTCTATTTTCGTGGAGCAGGAGGTCCCATGAAAAAAAAAAATTGTGCTACGGGATTGATTGGAATCTCTTCCAGAAAAATAGGAGCCCCTACAGTATAGGGATGAATCTTTCAGCTGGTGAAAATGGGGTGGGGCTAGAAATTGCCCCTATAGCTTAGGAATTTTGTGTTCCATTTGTCACACATCTCAAACACAAGAAATTAAAAAATAGAAAAAAAAATTCTGAGCTTAAATTTTTAAGTAGAATTGCAACATTAAATCCATGGGACCACCAGCTTCCTCAAATTTTGGAGCTTAAAATTTTAAGCAGCAATGTACTACTAAATTCATGGGACCACTAGCTTCCCTATATTTAGGAGCCTAAATTTTTAAGCAGGATTGCAACTAAAATACATGGGACCATGTACTTTAAAATATTCCTAAAAAATCTAAGCAACACCCGCTGAGATTTTTAAGGAAGCCCCCCTCCATGGGACTGCACTCTTACTTATTGTTTATCCAAGGTCTCAAACTCTTGTAATTGGTGTTCTTGATATGTGTAATCATCAATGCTATCACTAAGGGAGATACATAATGATAGAATCTTAAGCTCAAGAGGCATTATGGCCTTCATTTCTTAAACTAAAGAGTAAGCCTAATGGGAGTTTGCATTCTAGTACAATATGCCCATAATGTTGGGACAAGCTATGTATGCATATTAGTACCATTTTTGTCAATTAGCTTTTGTAATATTTATTTAATAGTCTTGTACTAGAAAATTTAATAATACCTTCATTCCTTCTAATCCTAATAGAACTATTTTATTATACATTTCATTTAAACAATCTAGTTTCTTTCCTCTAAATTTATTCTTTGATTCATACATTTAGTTCACCAACCATTTTTGGAGTAATGTCATAAGACTCAAAGGCAAAATATGAAGAATTTTATCCAAGTTTCTATTGTATGCACCCTAAACTTTATACCATGAACTGTTTAATGAACTGTTTGATATAATGCCTCAAATAAATTTCCAATAGTGTTTTTGACGGAGTATGATATAAATAGTGTTTTTGATATAATGCCTCAAATAAATTTTCAATAGTGTTTTTGATATAATGCCTCAAATAAATTTGTTAATGAACTGTTTGATATAGGGTGCATACAATGGAAACACTATTTCTATCATACTCCATCAAAAATTACCATGAATTGTTTGATATAATGCCTCAAATAAATTTTCAATAGTGTTTTTGATATAATGCCTCAAATAAATTTGTTAATGAACTGTTTGATATAGGGTGCATACAATGGAAACACTATTTCTATCATACTCCATCAAAAATTACCATGAATTGTTTGATATAATGCCTCAAATAAATTTGTTAATGAATTGTTTGATATAGGGTGTATACAATGGAAACACTATTTCTATCATACTCCATCAAAAATTACCATGAACTGTTTGATATAATGCCTCAAATAAATTGGAGGTGCCCTGGTAGAAATGTATGCAAAATGTGGAAAAGCATAGACAAGGCATGTTAATTTTTCGATAGAGTAGAAATGTATCATCGAAATAATGTATGTTGAAAAGACTTTAGAAACTTTCAAACAAATGTAGTTTCCATTCAACAAATTTGCAAAATTTCGCATTTAGGGTTTCGAAATTCCACAAACAAATGCATTTTCAACTCTATGAAATTTGAATTTGACAAACCTGGTGCTCGATATGCAAGTTGGGTTGATGAACTTTTGAAAGATGAAGTTGAATTTGCGTTCGCCAGAGAGAATGAAGTCGTCGCCGTTTGCAGATCACGTTCGATTCGCCGCGCGCATGTAAGCACAGGGAAAGCAATGATAGAAGGCGAAAATGACAATGACATTCATGTTTTTTTTTTAGTTCGGTGAACCCATGTTCGACAAACCCCTTAAAATATTTTTTAGGGTTTGGGGGTTCGGTCAAACATATAATGTGGTTCGGCCGAACCATTGAGTTCGACCGAACCCGTCGACTATGGCAAAAGGAAAAAAAAAAAAAAAATCCTTCCTCATCTCAATTGTAAACCACTATTGTGGTTTGACCCCTATACATGAGCATACATATACAAATGCCTAAAAATACATATACAAGAAAACAAACATAAACAAAACAAAAATAAGATACAAATAAATTAATATAAAGTATTTTAAAATAATCGATTCATAGTTTTGTTCTACTAGCACTTGCATCTAAAGGAGGTTCAAGGATTATGCTAATAGAATACTATGTATGTTAATATGTTAGAGAGTATGTATTTGTGCATGGATGTGCTGCAATTTCTACTTAAGTGTGGTTGGATTAAAAAATTAATAATAAGTGCTCAATAATGGAATGAAATAAACTTAGACAAATCTAGTTTTTTTCCTTAAAGAAATTAAGTATTATTAGATTATGAAATATTTGCATACAGATTTAAAACATAAAGCAATACAAATGAAAAAGAAATTGTCATCAAATCAACAAAACTGCAAATGGAAATAGAATGTTCCTATCTAGTTGTTGGTAACTTTTATGTGATAAATGAGACTTTGGAAACTTTTATTGATATTTTAGAAACTTTTACCATTTAATGACAGCTAATTTACTATTAAATCACAATTAAAACTTGTTTTCCAACAACTCCACAGTGGTTATGTAACTGTAGGCTAATTAAATCAAATAAAAATAAAATTATAAACGTTTAAAAGTTATGCAGCATTGAAAAAATATCTCTAGAATATAAAAAGATTCCAAATTTTAATTTCCAAATTAGTGCGTGCACAACATACAGTTCTTGACCGAACGACTAAATGACAACTTCAAGTATTCAATCAGATTCCGAAACTCGAATAAAATGAAGAGGGATTTGCCCAAAATCTTAAACCATCATATTCGCTTTCCGTGAGGGCTACGCTTAAAGACAAAGGAAAGCTCAATCAGGCTCATTTGTACTGCATTATCCTGCTACAATCCGCAATGGCTGAACTGTACCGTCCTCTTTTGTTTCTATATTTTAGAAACTTTTCACTGGATCGAATGATTGATTGATTGATATAGATAAAACGCGTCGATCCATGATTGAAACTTGTTTGTCAATGCACTGAAAACTAGAGCATCAACGTGCCTTTTATTTTTTGAGCCTAGGTCGCCAAGGACTGAAATAGTACACCGACCAAATTCTGAGTCATTACTCCTTTAACTAATCCTTTCGATTGCTATCTTTGGGTAAAATGTTTACGCATGGGTAATCACTTATGGGCCATCTAGATGATACGTTACTTTCTCTGTTTACATGCACGGCCTATCTTACATCGATGAAATGAAATGAGATTTTAGTGACCTGTAAAAGTGTGTCGTGTTAAATATAACATGCATTTAATTGGCTATAAATGACATTGCAGAGAAGAATGGGTACGATGGTTGCAGAAGTGTTGATGGCTTTGATAGTTTGTATGTGGGGTTTAAATGCCCAGAAGAGATTTGTTGTAGGAAGTACTTGAATGGTGAGGAAAGCCACAACTAGCATGTGGACACTATTGAGTCAGTTGACTGTGAATCAAATCGGGATTTCTTGCATTACATCTTTCTAGCTGTGTTCCATAGCTGGATCTCATGATTCAATCTCACCAAATTTTCTGGGCCATTGGTGAGATTGATTCAATGACGCAATCCTGCAAATTTGATGTGATTTAGATATTAATACCCACCAATGGCCCAGAATGGAACTAACAAAACCAAAAAACTGTCCAAAGTACATAATGAGAATGCATAGCGCGTCTTCAATAAAATGATACATAGCTGGAATAAATTATATCATACAGCAATGAATTGAAACGTGCCCTAAACTCAAAGCTACGTCAAGCAATCACTTTCCTAACGTTTGAGGTGGAGAAGCATTAAAGTAGTCCATACTGATTTTTTTAAGCCTCTAAGAAGAACATGATCTTTGACTCTCACTAATCTTGTATCACATTTTCATGCAAAATTACATAATTCAACACAGTTCTTCTCATATCTTACATCCGAGTTGGATAGTTTAAGACAGTTGCATAGATGCATATTTATAGGAAACAACACAATGGCAGTTCCATAGTAAATAAGGCGGTGCTAGTAAGATAAGGATAAGATAGGAAATATTACAATGATTAGATCAGATGGCAGGCAATAGAGATAAGAATGAGACATAATCAAATCATAGTTTAGAGCAATTTGGTTTTATTATAAATTCGATTTGATCTCAGATTAGCTGGAATCCAATTTGATTTGATTCGCTTCAATTTATTTTCAGGTGTTTTTTTAAAATAAAATTATTATTCTAAGTTGTGAGACATACTGAATTTCAGTGGGCTATGCCCACAATAGATATAGCCTATAGCTAATAAGAGTTGTTTAATTATTTTATAATTAGTTTATCTATTTTATTTTATAATTTATATAATTAACGTCGAGATATATCATTTTTGAAGTATTTTTTTAATTAATGATTTAGGATATTAAATGCAAATGTATTTTTTGAAGAAAAAAATTATTAAAATTATATATATATATATGAGGATGAAATTGCAAATCACCTTTTTTTTTAATGATGGAAGCAGGTGGATGAGTTGTTCATACAATTTTTCCAATTTTATAGCGAAATACATGTTTATTGTATTCCTGCCAAAACAACAAATGAAATAGTAACAAATTTAGACCTATGCTAGGATGAAGTCTTATTTGAATGACTTGCTATAATAATTATCTATTCATTGTGTAATTCATTTCTTCAACAATCTCAAAATAAAATAAGGTCAATCAATTTTGTAGATATCTTATTTCTATGAGCTATTATAATACAGTGTCAATTTATAATGTTTTATTCTTTCCTCGAATGAATATAAAACCAAGGTGAAGTCAAGAAGATGTGATCCATAAGGATTGAGGACTTTGAAAATAATCCACCCATCAATAATCTCACATCTACAATAGGAAAAAACAAATGGAACGTTTTGATCTAAAAAAAAAAATGCCAATTGATTTATATATATGAATTTGAATGTATATAACAAACATGTAATGTACATTATACATAAAGAGTTTTTTTTTTTTTATAATTATTTCAATTGACATATATGACAAGGAATGTATATAAGAGATAGATCTAAAAATATATATAACTATTTACATATATAAGAATAACTATACATAAAAGATATCTTAAGTGATATTTGATAAAGGATATATATTAGAAGTCTTTTTTTTTTTTTTTATAGACTGCAGGAATCGGGTAGCACGACCCCCTATAAACTGCAGTGCGCCTGGTAAACTTTTTAACGTGACTAGCGGCGCTAGCGCGACACGCCCTTCGGTACCACGGGGGTGGGGGAGACTAGACCCCGTGACCAACCTCTTGCAACAGGAAAGATTTAGCCAACTGAGCTAGGGCGGCCCCATCCCTATATAAGAAGTCTTTTTGAAAATCATATACATATGAGTTTTTTGAATGATATTATAGATATTGAAAAATGTCCTAAACCTGCTATAGAGGAGGGGGATCAGCTACTCAAGGACTCTAGGTCATAGGAGAGTCTAGAACAACAGGCTACCCTGATCTACCTCAATCTAGATGAATGAATCAAAAAGGTTTAAGGTTTCAAGGGCTCAAAAGCAAGGACAACTAGTTTTTCACTTTCCTTCTGCTAACCCAAATGTTTCAAAGGATCAAGGGAGATGGTTTTCAAGATTCAGACTATAATTCAGACATCCCGCTACCAGAGGACTACAACGTGGATCACGGACTCCAACGTGACATGTTGGGATCTCAGGGACGCGTTGGCGTCCATATAGATAGAGAGTGTAAAGTACAGTACAGAACACCAAAAAACCTACTAACTACCTAACTATCAAAGTTTTATGCTATGACAGAGATAGAAAATGCAGAAATAACATAAATAACAAGAAGAATACTTTAACAATACTAAGCTAGAATTTGATGAGAGAAAGGTGGTAGAAACGAACCTTCAAACCTATGAGTTGAGGCCTTCAAGAGGTTCACTTGACGAATGACCTGCACACACAAGAACGAGAAAATGTTGGGGCTGTGTATAGAGGAATGCCTCAATCAGTCCCTCGCTTTAGTGTTTCCACCTCCACAGATAGCTAGATAACAACGATTGTAGAAAGATGATAAAGAAGCTATAGGAATGAAAATACCAAGCAATGCTCAAACAACAATATGCTACTATGCAAGTAGATGATGCAAAAGTAAATGGAAATAGATGGATATCACCTTCTCAACCATGTGCAATCAAGGAAAATGGAGGAAGATGTGAGCTCACAAGCTCTCCAGTGCCAACAATAATGCAACAAAGAGGAGCCAACAAAGCAACAACTTGTAGTTGCAATGGATGTGGTGAAACATGAAGGAGCTAAAAGTGAGTGTGTTTGATCAAGAAGCTATCACCAAGTGTGTAGGAGATTGAAGAAGATGGATTGAATGGAAGAATCAGCAATTTGAATAGGAGGCAAAAAGCCCAATGGAAGTCAGTCCAAGGAACAACAAATACTAACTTCACGTCCAATGGAGGAGTGTAATGCATCTACGAATTCCAAAGGCATGAATCTTGTCAGGACATAAGCGTGCCACATGGATGTATGCATGTCGCATGTAGTTAGGGTGATCCCACAATAGTGGTTTACAATTTTTGGTCAAACTGGACATTGCAATTATTATTTTTAAATAAATCTTCACATTCGGGCACCTATAGTGGCTAAACCGTGAGGAATTTGAAGATGATGCACACTAGAGTCTCGTCACATTTTTTCTATAGATTATAAAAATATTTTTTTCAAAAATTTTGGAATCAAATTGCACTTCTTTTTCCATCTCCTACGAAAACTGGTTATTTTAAGAAAACAACATTTTAAAAAAGTAAAGCACACCATATAACGCATAACTTTTTTTCCATGAAGGATAAAATTCTAATTCTTTCAAATTTAGATTTGTAACTTTGATATCTAGTGCTTCCACTTGGTTAGATAGTTTTATTAATTTTTTTCTTTAATCAAGTTTCAAGTCAAACCACATAATTCACATAGCGAGTATAATGCATAACTTTTTTGTATATATCGAAATTCTTTTTTTTGTTGGATCAAGGATTTCAATCTCGGTGCACTCATATTTTTAAAAATTGATAACTGCTATTTTTCCACATGTGCATAACAAAGACCTTCATTTTTGATGAAAACCTATGTTTAATAAAACTAAAAAAACAAATACATAATAAAACCAAAACATATTAAAATTATATTCATTGGATAGCTCGTTCTGAGGACCACCTAATTCCAGTTGGGTTTGTGAAGATTCCTCCATTTTCATTCTCAACCCGAGCTTCAAAGCGTAAAAATTTAGGTTGTTTTTGTGAACAAGGTCAAAAATCAGGGAAAAGGGGGGTTAGCTAGAATCCCCTTCCCAAAAGGGGTTTTCATTTGTTTTTTGTTCGTGCATGCATTAAATGGGTTCGCTCGAACCCTGGTTCGAGCAAATAGTTTTTCGGTTCATTCGAACCCCTAGAATGAATTTTTTTGGTATGGGGTCATTTTTTACAAGTTTTCCTTCCTGATTCGAATTGTAAACCACTTTTGTGGGTTTACTCACTAGCATCCTCAATAGAAATTCCCCCATTGACACACAAATGAGCTGCAAAGTGGATAGAAAATGGAAGCAAATGTGGAAAATATATCATCGGGATCACAATTTCTAAGGTAAGGAGTGTGTAAATGGGGAATTTACAAGGGGAGAAAATTCATGCCATTATATTTTTCCCCCACTTTAGCGAGCATAAGTGTCAACGAATGCACAGTAAAGTAAAGGAAGAGCTGAAAAAATATACCTGAACCGTCAAGGGAGTAGACCAAAATTTAGTGAACTCGGGTGCAGGAAAGGGAGAGATGGCTCCATAGGTACTCGGTCCTATGGAGATTTGAACAAAATCATCGTAGGTGCTCGGTCCTATGGAAGGTGAACAAAAGGCTCTGTAGTTGCTTGGTCCTATAGAATTGGCTCCATGGGTCCTTGGTACCATAAAGGATGAACAAAGGGCTCCATGGGTGCTTAGTCCCGTAGAAAATGAACAAAGGGTTCTATAGGTGCTCAGTTCTACAAAATGAAAACGCTTTATAGGTGCTCAATCCTGAAAAGGACGCACCATAGGTACTCGGTCCTGAGGGAGGCCATATGCGAAAAGCTCTAGAGAGTCT
This sequence comes from Sequoia sempervirens, assembly GCA_007258455.2. Taxonomy (NCBI): domain Eukaryota; kingdom Viridiplantae; phylum Streptophyta; class Pinopsida; order Cupressales; family Cupressaceae; genus Sequoia; species Sequoia sempervirens. Next base: position 220,679,487 of record VDFB02256132.1, on the reverse strand, counting down.
AATTGACCCTTACAGGTAGGTGCTCAGTCCTGTAAGGCAAGCTCGACGAGATGTTCAAACGGTCCTCCGAGCTTGATCGAAAAAAGTAGCTTCACAAGTGCTCAATACTATAAAGCAACATGTTAATCCACAGACAAAACATGTTAGGCAAGAAAAAATCACACAAACAGACAATTATATTATAGAACAAGAAATTAAAGGACAAGCTTTTAAAGGGATCCCTCGGGAACCCTTCAAAAGAAAAAGGGCTCCACGCAAAGCCATGCTCCATTAGAAGAGCGATGGAATTTTCATAAACAATCTTATCATTACGGAATCCTTTTGAAATATTATCTTTCATCAAAGAATCTAAAAAAAAGAGAAGAATGGCCTCCTCGGAGGTGAATTCTCAATTCCTTTTGCTATGAATTTGATTTAAAAAGGAAATCTTGCTAAGGGGATCCTTTTTGAAGGATGTAAATTTTTGAAAAATGTAAAGATTTCCAGCAAGGGATTTATTGGCCATCGAATACACCTTATTGAAAATCAGAGAAGTAGGAGCCCCCTTAGGATGGTGCGTGTCAACTAAAGAAGCACGTGGAATCCTAAAGAAAGGAAGAACATATAGAGATGTCGTAGCTCATGATACATGACAAGATGTAGACATGGAAATGTTGTCACACATGTGGGGGATAACACATAGACACAGCATCAAGAAGCAAGCAGAGAAGAGAGAAAGATAAAAGAAAAGCAAAGACAAAAAATCAAGAGACAAGGGGATCTGATAATTCAAGGTTAGAACTGCTCATAGATATAGATAGATAGATAGATAGAAATAATATGCCTATGAACTTTCATCAATCCCCAAATGTATCAAAACTTGAAGAGTGCATGAAAAAAAATGGGTCAACATGGAAGGGAGGCCTAAATGCCGCCAACACTTTGCATCATCCCCAATTTTTGAAAATCAAACTACAACATAAATAAGAATGATGCATCAAATAGCTCGGAAGTTTACGATATAATTTCACTCTTGTATCCAAGAACCTACAAGGGTGACAAGGGTCCTCTAGGACCACACAAAAACAAGCATGAGGGAAAAAAAACACACACGAATCTAATCTACAGATAAAGAAGAGGTTCTCTCCTAATCCTCATCAACCTGGAGGTCGTTGTTCTCCCAATCTAGATCATTATAAGGGTAGGGTGGACAAGCCTGCAAGGGCGGGATAGAAAGGGGAATACCCTATGACTCTCCTACGACAAGAGCTAAGGAAGAGGGCCCCTAAAGGTCTTCTTCACTCAACTCCTGTGATGTAAACGTCATTTATCTTACAAAGATTACCGACAGAATCGAGACATCATCAACCGAGTTAAATATGCACTTAAACAGAGTACCATGTGTTAACTGAGCAGGAGATGAAGGAGGCACTTGAGATCCACCATCAATCTCGTCAAAAGATACAGTGACAAACTCGGGAGATGCAAGGGCTGCCTCTGTCACCAGGATGGAACAGGCCAAAGGGGAACCCTCTCCCGAAGAAGTCGATCCCTTCTTTCGACCCCCATTAGAAGTGAGGTCATCCTCCAACTTATGATTCATCAGAGGATGCAGAATCCCCACAGATGAAGTGGAAGGTGAGGAGGAAGAGGACAAGGTTGCAACAGACACCACCGCGTTGTTTGGCATATCCATAGGTCGAGAAAATAGAGGGATGTCTGGAAGGGACATCAAAAGAGGAGGCTCCACCGAGGGAGGATGAATACCTACACCCTTTTGGGGTGAGGGTCATCAACATTTACAGGAGGAGCCGGAAGCAAGATCAAGGCAACAAGAACCAAAGCAAAAGAAGCAGAAGAGGGAGGCACAATAGAAGATTTCAAAATAGGAGTTGCATGCCCCTCTTTTTTCTTCTACGAGGCAACTTGCTCGACAGCCATAGCCTTCCTCTGGCACTTACACTCACGTGCAAGTTGGTTTCATCAACTCCAAGATCTTGAACTTGTTGCTTGAGAAGGAACAAGAGGCTCCTGCTTCGCCATAGGATTTTATTTTTGTTGTAAATGTTATCTCTTTACGCCCACCATTCTACCTCTTGCATTAGCCACCACCCCTGTTTGTAAGCTACCATACCTATAACCTCTTTTTGCTCCTCTCGCAGGCCCGTCTCTACTTGGTGCCACCGAGCTCCTCTTTTTCCTGTAGTTAATTTTTTTAAACAATCAAAACTTATTTCGTCCAACCCTTTTTCTTTTTACCGACTTCTTCTTGTTTGAATTTTGTTTTAAAAGGTGTTTAAAACTTTTAAAAAATAATTCTGCCCATTTTAGTCTTCGTCTGCCCATTCTTTTATTCATGTATTAAGTGTTTTATAGTTAATATAAAGTTTTTTAAATCAATCAACTCATACTTTTGTTTTACCACTTGCATCAAAAGGAGGTTCAAGGATTGCACTCATACAAAACTATATGCATGTTAATATGCTAGAGAGTATGTGTTTGTGCATGGATGTGCTACAAATTCTACTTGCTTGTGGTTAAATTAAACAATTAATAATAAGTGCTAAATAATACAATAAAAGAAACTTTAAAGACAAATCTAGATTTTTTCCTTTCAAGAAATAAGTATTATTAGATTATGAAATAATTGCATACAGATTTAAAACATAAAGCAATACAAATGAAAAAAGAAAGTTGTCATCAAATTGACAAAAAACACTACAAATGAAAATAGAACATGTTCCCATCTAATTGTCACTGACTTTTATATGATAAGTGAGATTTTGGAGACTTTTACCTGATATTTTGGAAACTTTTACCATTAAACGGAAGCTAGTTTACCATTAAATCATAGTTGAAATTTGGAAACTTTTACCATTAAACGACAACTAGTTTACCATTAAATCACAATTGAAACTTGTTTTCTGACAACTCAACGATAGTTTGAGACTTGTTTCAGGCTCTATATGTAACCTACCCACTAATTAAGTTAAATAAAATTATAAACATTTAAAAATTATGGGATGGGCTTAAGTATCATATACTAAGCTCTAACTAGTCAAAAGTCTATCTTTTGTTTCCATTTTTCATTTGGTCAGTCACCATCATGGTTATCACTCACGGTTAAGTTTGTAACTTTTGAAAAAAAACTCTCTCCCACCCAACTAGCAATCACAATCAATTAAATTTTTTACTTACGATGCCACAAAATTAAGATTGAGGAGGATCCATTTTTTCATAGCATGCGCTTTGCATGGAATATCAAACAAATGCTCAACATTAGCTCTGAAATGCGCTTGTGCGAAGCGAACAGTTTGGTGGATGAATTTTTACTGGGTATTAATCAATCCATATCGAAGGAATTTGAGGAGATGCAAAGTAGGAAAGTTGGTTCGCTCAGAGACAACTTGCTTTCTAGATTCATGCCACAGCCAGTCACTATTTAGCTGAAATCGAAGAGAGAGTTGTTCTGACTTAGAAATATGATCTATTTCTGAGAAATATGATTGTTAATTTTATGTTGGTAGGAAGGGATACATCGTCAACTTCTCTGAAGTGTTTCTTCTGGGTGTTGTTCTCTCATCCCATGTGGAAGAAGGCATTGCCCGTCAAATTTTAAAAAGTTAATTAAACATATTCATTGTATTATAGATTGTTAAGGGTAATTTTTTGTTCTATCATTTAAGGTGTGTCCAAATGAATATTTTCCAACATTAGATGAACTAACCTAAATGATGTTCTATTCATCTACATCAAAGAAGATACTATAGTTCATTGTATAAATTGAATTAATGATTTTAAAATAGAAATATTTTTTAATTGTAATATACATAAAATCCGGCATACATATGTATGAGCAACATCCTTGTGAAAAATTGCAAGCTAAGGGTGCAAATAATGGATGATATTTCACAAGCGCAAGTTGCAAACCTCAAATCCTCCAAGCCAAGCCGTGGGTTGAAGTGAAATGAGGGTTTGAAAGGCATTTTTTTGTTTTATTTGACTTTTACATTTGGCGCACGCCAAATTTGGCGAGTGCCAAATGACTTCAAGTCATTTGGCATGTGCCAAATTTGGCGCTCTCCAAATTTGTCATGCGCCAATGGCCAATTTTGATCTTTTTTTGCAATTTTTTCCAATTTGGCACCAAAATTGTGTCACAGATTGGTGCACTTACCCAAAATCAAGATTAAGTTGCAGAATGGGAATCATTGGCTACTACATGAGGTAAGGCACGTTCCAAAGTTAAGCAGAAATTTAATTTCAGCAGAGCAACTAGATGATGAAGGTTGTGTTGTTACATTTAGTGATAAAAATTGGAAGGTTACAAAAGTTGTCTTAGTGGTAGCAAAAGGTGTGAAAGTAGGAATCTTATATATATGTACATGTCATACTCTTCCTTCTACTTTAGCTATTGCAGATAAAAATCAATGTTCAGGAACAGTTGTTGCAGTTCAACAGGCAAAAAATCAGATAGTTGTTGTGAATTCTGAATCAACACTATGGCATAATAGACTTGGGAATATGAGTGGAAAAGGTATGCAATTCCTTCATTCAAAGAATGTTTTACCAGGTCTAAAATGTGTTAATATGGATTTTTGTGAAAGTTTTGTGTATGACAAACAAAAGAGAGTTAGTTTTCTCACGAATGGGAAGCCAAAGAAAGATGAGAAATTGGAGCTTGTGCATACGGATGTATGTGGACCAGCTCAGGTATCTTCTCTCGGTGGCTCTCAATATTATGTTACATTCATTGACATGATGCAACTAGGAAGGTATGGATTTATTTCCTTAGGCATAAATTTGATGTATTTGAAACTTTTAAAAAATGGAAAAGCTTGGTTGAGAATGAGACGGGTAAAAATTTAAAGTCTCAGATCTAATAATGGTGGTGAGTATTGCAGCAAATATTTTGAATATTATTGTTCCTCTAATGGTATTCGTAGGTAGAAAATGGTTCCAAGGACTCCATAGGAAAATGAAGTGGTTGAGCGCATGAACAAAACAATAATGGAGTGTGCACGAACTATGAGATTGCATGCTAGGTTGCCTTTAAATATGTGGGTAGAGGTTGTGAACACTATTGTTTATTTAATTAATAGAGGTCCCTCTAATCCTTTGGGTTGTGGTAAATTCCAAAGGAAGCATGGACTGGTAAGAAGGTGAGTTATTATTTTCTCAAGACCTTCAGTTGTGAAGCATTTGTACATGTCGATTTTGAAAATAGAGCCAAGCTTGATGCAAAATCAAAGAAATGTATATTTCTTGGATATGGCATTAATGAATTTGGTTATATGCTTTGGGATTTTGAAAATCAAAAAATTGTGAGAAGCAGGGATGTCATATTCAATGAGAAAGTGTTGTACAAAGATTTGTTGCAGTAGCATGAGAAGAAAGAAAATGATTATGCAGTGTTGGATGTTACTCCAAACAATGATGTTTCAGTGGTTCCTCATGCTCTGCAACAATAGCAACAACAAATACCACAAACTCCATTGAATGTTAGACGATCTTCAAGGATAAGTAGACCTCCAGAAAGATTTTCTCCCTCTTTGTAAATTCTATTTTATTAATTGATGTTGGTGAAACAAAATGTTATGATGAAGCTATGCAGGTGGATACCAAGGTTCGGTGGGAGCATGGAATGGAAGAAGAAATGGACTCCTTGCTGAAAAAATCAGACTTGGGAATTATGCAAGTTGCCTGCAAGTAAAAAGGTTTTACCAAACAAATGGGTTTATAGGCTGAAAGAGGAGGATGGAGGTAAGAATATATTTAAAGCCATATTAGTTGTAAAGGGATTTGCACAAAAAAGGGTATTGATTTTGATGAGATTTTTTCTCCGGTTGTTAAAATGACTTCTATATGCACTATTTTAAGTATTGTGGCTGCTGAAGATTTGCATTTAGAACTTCTTGATGTTAAAACAACTTTTCTCCATGGTGATTTTGAAGAGAAAATATATATGGAACAACTACAAGGATTTGAGTTCAAAGGTAAGGAGAAACTTATGTTCAAATTGAATAAAAGTTTATATGGCTTGAAGCAAGCACCTTGACAATGGTATATTAAATTTGATAGTTTTATGGTTGAGCAAGGCTATAGTCGGTGTAATTCAGACCATTGTGTTTATTTTAAGAGGTTAGATGAAGATAGTTACATTATTTTATGTTTATATGTTGATGATATACTTGTAGCAAGGTCTAACATGGATCACATTAAGGAGTTAAAACAACAGTTAGCAAATTCATTTGCTATGAAGGATTTGGGGGTAGCAAAGAAAATCCTTGGTATGAAGATTACTAGAGATAGGAAAAACAAAAAAAAAATTATCTCAAGCTGAATATGTTGAAAAGGTGTTGCAGAGATTTCATATGGAGAAAGCAAAAGCTGTCAACACACCTTTTCCCAGTCATGTTAAATTGACTAAGGATATGCATCCAAAGACACGTGATGAGGAAGAAAAAATGTCTAAGGTACCACATGCTTCAACTATATATAGTTTAATGTATGCCATGGTATGCACAAGATCGTATATTGCACATGTCATAGGAGTTGTTAGCAGGTATATGAGTCATCTCGGTGTTGAGCATTTGAATGTGGTTTTAAAATGGATTCTCAGGTATTTGAAAGGTGCATCCAATAAATGTTTATGTTTTAGGGGCTCTAATACTGATTTAAAAGGCTATGTTGACTTAGATTTGGCAGGGGATGTAGATACCAGGCGGAGTACCACAGGGTATGTATTTACAGTTGGTGGGATAGCAATGAGTTGGATTTCTCAGTTGCAAAAGGTGGTTGCTTTATCCACCACAAAGGCAGAGTATGTTGTTGCAATAGAGGCGACAAAAGAGATAATGTGCTTGTAACTTTTCATGGAAGAGTTAGGAAAACAATAGGCTGAAAATTATTTATTTACAAACAGCCATAGTGCTATACATCTTGCAAAGAATTTTTCCTTGCACTCTAAAACCAAACACATACAGTTGAGATATCATTTCATTTGATCAGTGTTGGAGGATGGATAGGTAAAGCTGGAAAAGATACATATAGATGCCAATCCAGCAGATATGTTTATGAAGGCAGTGACAAGGGAGAAGTTGAGCTCCTCTTTAGCTTTGGTTTGCCTTCAAAGTTGAATTTTTGAGTATAACAGAGCAACAGGGTCAAAAGGTGTTTATTTCCAATGGTAGTTGTAAGTGCAGCGGTGTCGTCCAGGATCAGTCTCCAAGTGGGAGATTGTTTGGTGTGGAGTCTAATCAGTCTCCAAGTGGGAGATTATTGGTATGTGGCGATTGATCATGCTATATTGTACAGTCTTGATGTATCCTCACTGAGGTCCAGGGCTAGGCTGGGCCCCGGGTAGGGGGTTTCGGGGCGGCAACCCCTGAGAAAAAATTTCTCCTACTTTTTTCACATCATCATTGAAAAAAGGAAAATCTGACTTTGTAGAATCCAAATTCTGGAAGCTTCTAAAAACTTGTTATAAGCGGTTAGGTTGGGGGTTGCAGTGTGTGTGAAGGGGATTATTTGTGAGATTGTAATAATTTTTATACTAGATAATAAAATCATTGGATGGCTGCAGTTTTGTGGATGTAGCCTGAATTGGGTGAACCATGTTAAATTCTCTGTGTTAATTTTTCTATGTGTGTTTTATTCCTTTATTTTATTGATCAAATCTGCATTTAATTGTTAGATATTTGTCTTCTAACCCTAACATTTAGTCCTAGACAAGGGTTTCTATGCCAAAACTGGAATCTGTCAATAACTAATTTGAATCTCCTGAAATCTGGAAAAAGGTAGTACTGGGACTCATATTCCACAAGTGGCGATTTAGCCCCAGTATTAGGGTTTAGTTGAAATTTTGGTATTCTCTGGTGATCTCCTGTAGCTTCCTTCCTGTCAAATCTCCAAGTCAGAAACCTTGATTTGCAACCTGTAGGTGACTTTCCGTGATCTTGCAAGTAAGGAGACAACTCCGACAACTTTCTTCAATCTTGCAACTTAGTCCTCAAAGATCCTTCAAGCTCCAAAACACCTAGATCTGCAAACACACATGTAGAGAGAGAGAAAGAGAGAGAAAAACGTTGATTTTTAGGGAATAGGGGTTTGCCTTGGTCAAACCCCGTTTACGTAATTAAACCTTATGATGAAACAATGAAACATGAAACATGAACAACAATACCTTTAATGATTTCTTGAAATGTAAATCTGCAATCTAACATGAAGTGGCCATGAAGAATGTAGATTTTTATCTTGAATTAGACATGGAACAATTCTTAACATGGATCTTGAATGCTACATCACAACACTAGCTCGACAACATGTTGCATGCTTTATGTCTTTGACATGATGATGGATCTTGAATTGCTGCAACAAATGATGAAGAAATTTTCCCTTGAATGCCTTAGAAATGCTCTTGAATATTTTATGAATCTCTTGTGAAGTCTTAGGATGTTTGATTCTTGATTTATTAGGTTGATATGATGAATGCTTAGGTCAAATAATGATAAATGAAACCTTGTTTATATAGGTACTCCATCTAACTTACCGTTTATTAGATCCCAAATGTCGACATTCATGAAATTTGAATTCAAAACCTTGATTTCCCACTCAAAGCCCTAAAAATAGGCGAAATAGGACTCATATGCCACTTATGGTGTATAGGTCCCATCTGGGTGGGACTCCAAGGTGGCATATGGATCCCACTAGGGATTTTTGGATAGAGGAAATGTTGAGGAGTTAAGATATTAAGTGTATTTGTTGATTATGTCAGGATCTCGATTGAAATAAGCCTCGGGATGCATAATAAATGGTATTAGGGGCCTATTAATGATGATATGAAGGTCATAAATGCAAGAGGGCCCAAAAATTAATGTGAAGGTGTAAATAAATACACTTTGCAACACTAAATTAAGGCAAAATTAGGTCAATTTAGCTTAAAAGGGCCCTAAGTTACTACACACAACTACGAAACACATTGCAACACTAGATCAATGAAACATTAGGTTCATTTTAATGTTAATCATTCCCAAACTAAGTGTGAAAATGTAAAGGATGACATTTTTTTACACTATAGGAACAAGACTTGCTTCAAATATATTTTCAAATAAAAAGAAAGTATTGAGAGAGAAATAGAAAAATTGAATGAATGTGTATTTGAAAAAGGGATGTATTAGGAAGAGTATGCTAAAGAAAAAATATTGATGGGTAAGCACAAAGAAATACTAGCAAGGGAAGAACTATACTGGAAGAAAAAAGCAAGGGAATCATGGTTGGAAGTTGGCGATCAAAACATAATTTTTTTCACAATTCCATAATAATAAGGTTATCTTAAAATAGAATAATAAGAATACAAAATGGGGAAGGGAAGTTACTAGAATCCCAAAAAGAGATTGAAGACGAGGTGGTGGTAAAGCTCTTTCAAAACCTACTTTCCTCAAATGGTCATAAGTGGCGAGCTTATAAATTGCATTTCTTAATGCATAACCGAAGAGGATAATAAATGAATAACTACACAATTCATGGAAGAGGAAATAAAAATGGTCGTGTTCCAATTACATCCTAATAAGGCTTTAGGATTGGATGGTTTCTTGACCTTGTTCTATCAGAATGTTGGCACATAATAGGGAAAGAGATATTGGAAATCGTGGAGGAATTTAGGTCAAAAACATATTTGTAAGGGATATGAACAATAGTGTCTTAGCTTTAATACCTAAGAAGGAATGCTACACTTCGTTCTATGAATTTTGGCCTATATCTTTGTGTAACACGATGTACAAAACGATATATAAAACCTTAGCAAAAAAAAGTGAAGAAAATCTTATATCATATCATAGAAAAAGAACAAAATGACTTCACTCATGGAAGGGAGATAAAGGAAAACATCATATTAGCTAATGAGACGATACATTTGCTGACAAGCTCAAGGAAAGAAAACATGATTCTAAAACTGGATGTGAGCAAAGCATACAATCAGGTTGGTTGGAGATTCTTAATGGAAATACTAAAGAAATTTGGATTATGCACCGAATGGTTGGAATGGATTTGCACATGTATATCTTTGGTGCACTACTCTATCTTGATCAACAGATCACTTTATGGTTTTTTTAAACCTACAAAAGGGCTACGATAGGGGGACTCTTTGTCGCCTTTCTTATTTATTTAGATGGAAAAAGCTCTTGGAGGATTAATATGTGACAGTCATCAGAATGGTCAACAGAGAGGGGTTGTCACTACACAAAATGTAGAAGCAATAATTGTTGGAATTACTCCCAACTACTCCCACCTGCATTAACTTCACCATACCCTTCTCCTCTCTGCAACGATAAAAGAAAAAGTCCCTTCTACTTCCTGCACACGCCATAATTTTGTCTAGGGGAGAGGGGCAGTAGTCATGTGGGTTCCAATAGTCATGCAGTCAATTGTGATTATTCATATCAATACTAAAATGAATTAATATTATATCTTGTGTATATTTATTTCACATATTAATGAAAATATTACGAAATATGTGACATTATGGGACCAATAGTTGTTCAAGTTAAAAAAACATAAATTCATTCATGAACAAGTGAAATAAATATTTTTTTTGTCTCAAATAAAATATCTATACTATCTAGTATAAGTGTGTCATTTATAAAATTAAATGCTCATTTGATAAAATAAGACACTCATTTAAACAAGTATTGTTATTATAGTGAACAAATATTGTTCTTATGTGTACAACTATTGGGGTAGCAATGTACAAGCATTGGAGTATTTAATATTAATAGTTTGTCATATCACAAATATAAAAGGTGAGCACAATAAATACCATTTCAAAAAATGTGAAGGATTTTTAAAAAAATTTAGTGTTCAATTATTGGTCCATTTTTGTTTGATATAAGTTGTAATTTAAATAATTATGTGTTGTTTTTATAACAACAAATAGTTTTTATGTGTTCAACTATTGGTCCGTTTGTGTTGAATATAAAAGTTAGAGATAACAAAGATTTATGGTTACCAATAGGTATTTGGTCCATTTAAGTTCATATAAGTTTTATTTTAAATAAAAATATGATATTCTACAAACAACAAATGATATTTTTTTGTTCGACTACTAGGGATACCATGATTAAGATTTGGTCGAATCTTTAAAAAGTCAAAATTTGGACACTTCTCAGTAGATGTGCTGATGTGGCAAGCTGCATGATGAGTCACACCTCCAAACCTTAGTTATAGATAGATAAGAGGCTAGTCCACATTTCAAAAAAAAAATGAAGGTCCTACGATATTCCAGTCAATCGCTACATGCTGACGAAGTTTGCCCGCACTCCCCTACTCATTCTCTGTATCAAGACAATTCTGCCTATGAATTAAATGCATAATTCTGTCCTCAGATTTTAAAATGTACGCTGGAAAAGACATATATTAATTGTAATTAATTGTTTTGGTGTGTCTCCTTTTCTTTTTACTCTGCTTATACATATACTTCAAGAGAGGTATGTGTTGAAAAAGTTAACATATTGGCTGTAGAAACAGCTCTGCAAAAACTGTGGGTAATTTTTGTATGAGGATTTATGTGTGCTCTGCTGTAGCAGTAGTCTAAAGAAGCAACCACAAAATAGGGGGATGTATTTTCATTGTATTTTCTGAATATATGCTGAGAACAGCAGCTCTGGTTTATGACCTGCGAAAAGAAAGAAGGTTGTAGTTTTTGAAATGGTTGCAATATAAATAATTTTCTGTTTATCTTTTGTTTCATCTTTGAGGTTTTGCTCCTTCTTATATATCTCTGCCTCTTCCCTTCAATAATGCATGTATAATTTGTAGATGATACCCTGTTGTTTGGAGAAGCAAACATGGAAGAGGCGAAGGAAGTCAGGAGAGTACTAAACAAACACATGCGCCAATCAAGAAAATTGTTGAAAAAGGACAAAATCAAGATATATTGGGCTTTCCTATTGATTCCTTTCCAAAGAAGTATCTTGAGGCTCCTATTTTTACTGGACGTAACCAAAACAAATCGATAGAGACAATCGAGAATTGCATACTTAAGGAAAATACGTGGAAGGGATGATGGCTCACACTGGTTGGGCAGTTACTGATGATAAAAAGAAGTTTTGGTCGAAATATCGATATATGTTATGTCACGCATCCAACTGACAAATAAATCATGCTCCTCCATGCAAGGGGTATTAAAGAGATTATTATGGGAGGGATTGAACAATGCAGGGCGGGTACCGTTGATTCACTGTCAGAAGGCATGCATGGATTAGACCAACGGTGGAGCAAGAATTAAAGAGTTAAAGTTGCAGAACCTGGCACTAGGTGCTAAACTTGTCTAGAAGGTATATGTGGAACCAAAGTTGTGGTGCAAAATAATCCAATCCAAATACTTGGATAACAACAACCCTTGTAGAATTCTCACAATTGTCAATTTGGAAATTCATGTGTGAATAAAGGCTTATTATCACATAACATCTAACTTGGAAAATAAACAACAATGCAGGACTAGTAGATTTTTGGGAAGACTCATAGGAAGGATACATACCTAGGAAGGATACATATCCATGAAGGACATTTAGATTCTCAAGGAGTATCAAGAGATAATAATCTCTTTAATGGCTCTAGGAAAATTCATCGCTATCAATTCATTGACGGAAAATTCACCGTCAACATTTCACCGCAGGAAAATTCACTCCCACTAGCAATTCACCGCCATGGAAAATTAACCACCAAAAATTTATGCAATTAATTTTTCACCGGTGAATTGTCATGGCAGTGAATTTTCCCACGGTGAATTGTCATGGCAATGAATTTTCCCACGGTGAATTTTCTGTCGGTAAATTGCTGGCGGTGAATTTGTTGTATGCCCTCTTTAATGGGGATAACAATCATATACTATATAAGAACGGTGAAGAAAGACATTGGTGTTGCGCATGAGTGGATAAACACAGATCAGTTAAATATTTGTGAAATGACAAAGGCAACACTACAAACTGAGTTGAATACAAGGAAAATCATATGGAACAAAAAGGAAAATGTAATCGTTTGGTGTGGCTTGAAAAGGAGAAGATAACACATCCAAAATGGGATATCGAGTGAAACAAGCTCAAATGAATGAGGTCGAGTGGCCAAGCATCAAATATGCGATGCCTAAAGCAAGAGATATTTTGTGGACTACCATGCACAAAATAATTCTGACTGGGGATCGTTTGCATTGTGTTGGTATTTATGGACCAAATAGATGCCCATTGTGCAAAGGGGAGGAAGAAAATGTAAATCACCTACTAGTGAATTGTCAGTTTGCATTGAAGTGTTGGGATTGGTTGCAAATGAGTTTGGGGTGGATAGAGCCAAAATAAAACAATATTCTTGAATTCCTAAATAAGTGGTTGAAAAAGAAGAGAAGCTCCTTGTGGGATGGTGTGTGGCTAGTTGCTCCTGTAATTTTACTTTGGCAAGTGTGGAAGGAATGAAATAGGATAATCTTCAATGAAACAAAAAAAAACTCGATAATGGTAGTGTTATAAAAAGTTGAACACAGGGTGAAGCCACAATAGTGGTTTACAATTCAAGTGAGGAAGGAAAACTCACAAAAACTGACCCCAAAGCAAAAAAAGTGATTTTAAAGGTTCGCATTTAAATCGCACGCCTTTGAGCAAACCCTTTGAATTGGTGGGTCGCAAAAAAAACCCAAATGAGAAGAAGGTTCGCTCGAACCCTCTTGCCTCACTCTCCCGAGACAAAAAGTTCATATTTTTTATGTTTTGAGTTCTGGTTGAGGATGAAAATGGAGGAGTCCTCAAAACCATGAAACGAAAGCCATCCAACAAATATAATTTTAATATCTTTTGATTTTATTATGTAATTGTTTTTAGTTTATTAAATATTGTCTCTTCATCAAGAATGAAGGTCTCTGCTCGTGACACATGTGGAAAAAATACTGTGATTATCAAAAAATGAAAAAAATGAGTGCACCATATTGAAGTCCTTGATCCAACAAAAACAAATTGAATTTTGATATATACACAAAAGTTAAGCACGTTATACTTGGCCAATGTGCTTATGTCCTAATTGTTATTGGTTTAACTTGAACTGATTAAAAAAAAAAAAATTCAATAAAACTATCTAACTAAGTGGAAGCACTAGATATCGGCGCAAATCTAAATTGAAAAGAATTGGAATTTATTCTTCATGGTGTTATGTTATACAAAGGTGCATCACTTAAAAATGTTGTTTTCAAAAAAAAAATTAGTCAGGAGATGGAAAGAAATGCAATCTGATTCCAAAAAATTTGAATTTTTTTTTTAAAAAATCTACAGAAAAAATGTGACGAGACTCTAGTTTGCATCATCTTCAAATTCCTCATGGTTTAGCCGCTATAGGTGCCCAAATGTGAAGATTTAGTTAAAAATAATAATTTCAATGTCCAGTTTGGCCAAAATTTGTAAACCACTATTGTGGGATCACCCCACAATATATGTTAGGTAATGAATATGAATGTCAAAAAAGGTTGATGAAAAGAAGTTCATAAATTGCGATAATTAATTAATGAACATGTGGAAAGAACACGAGATCCTTAAACAGAATTGTCAAAAAATGAGCAAGGTGAAAAGAAGACGAGAAACAAGATGGACTGCCTCACCGGATGGTAGACTCAAAATGAATTTTGACGGGGCATCAAAGGGCAATCCAAGCCGAGTCAGAATTGGATGTGTAATAAGGGATTACAATGGAAAAATGATTTGGGCATTGTCAAAATCTACTAGGATTGCCACAAATAACGAGGCTAAATTTGATGCATTATTGTGGGGACTAAAGCTCTATAAGGAAAAAGGAATAAGGTAGGTGGATATTGAGGGAGACTCAATGATATGCATAAATGCGGTTAAGAGAAATAAAATAAGCAATTGGAAACTTCTATCAAGATTGGCAAAAATTATAGCAATATTGAAAGAATTGGAAGTGTTCTTTGTAAGGTACGTTTATAGATAAATGAACGACGTTGTTGATTACTTGGCTAATTATAGTGCCTCATGGAGGGAACAATTAAAAATAGGGAAAGACACGATGGCATGGCCAAAACTATAATATATTCTACGAAAATATTTGGTCAAAGACACACATGTGGGAGTGGGAAACAAAACTGGGGAATTGAAAGCTTGATCAGGTGTTCTAATTGACTTCGGGATTAGATGGTACTACAGAGATCGGTATGCTAGGGCTTGTGGATTGGTCAAAACGTATTCTTGCAAATCGAGATAGATCTAGAAAAAATTATGGTTGCTCCATAGGAGGGCATGTAACAAAATACCCTGAGGGTTATATATATTCTAGTATCATACAATATAGTAATATTCTATATATTGTTATTTTACAGAGCATACTAACTATAAAACATATAGATTTAATATTGTTATTTTTCAAATCATTCCATGTGTTGCCACAACCACATCCTCTTTATCTTTGTCACAACTTGAATTGTTAGATACCAAGGTGAAAGACTAGTCCACCTCCAAATCCCCAAACACACCAATGATGACCTTGAGGAACTATGCACCCCACCTAGCTTTATTTTTGTATGCAAATATCATCATGGCCAATAGTAGGGATCACAAAGGGTGCCCACAAACCATTATATGGTTGATAAATCATTGGATATGTACCAAAGTGAGTCATAAAACCTATACCAAGAAAAAATACCTCTAGAACCTCATTTAAGCCTCCCCTCCAATATGGAAAAACTATGTCCATAATCATATTCCATAGTGAGTGATATGATCCTACTTTCGTGAGAAAGTTTTAGAAGGAATTATTTGTTACATGAAACATATATATAAACATGAGTACACCATATTATCTTCATATGGATGATAAAACAAAAGTAGCCAATAGATGCTTGAAAACTTACTTATGTTGTCTAGTAGGAAGTGTAATGAGCCAAGTAGTTACCGTGGTAGAATGGCCATACAATATCATTTATCAAAATATATTCAATATGATCTCATATGAGGCCTTATATGGCCACCCCCTGACTTCTTTTGCTTCTTATGTTTTAAGTAGTTATTGTTTAAATTTTGTTGATAGCTTCTTATCCCAAAGGGAGAAAGCTCCTTGAGTAAACAAGGAGAATTTACAACATGCGCATAATCATATGAAGCACTAGGAGGTGAAAGGAAGATACAATATGGGAATGTTTCCCACACTAATCTAAGTGGAGAAATGAAAAGAAAGTATGATATAATTTTTAGAAAAAGAAATAACTTAATAAAATCGTTCAAATAACACAATAATATATCTTAAGAAAAACCCTTTCAAGAAAATAGTCTTCAAACTCTTAACCAATTTATTAATCAACAATAATATTGGCTACAATACAATCTAAACAAGTAGCATTCACACGAGACAAAACCAACACTTAAATTTAGAGTAATATCAAAAACATAATAATACCTACAAAATATACACCATGTAAACTCCAAGTCCATCTCAAGCAGCTAATAAATAGAGAAT
Organism: Sequoia sempervirens; assembly: GCA_007258455.2. NCBI lineage: Eukaryota > Viridiplantae > Streptophyta > Pinopsida > Cupressales > Cupressaceae > Sequoia > Sequoia sempervirens. The sequence goes on along the minus strand of VDFB02256132.1, from coordinate 220,663,008 downwards.
TATTGCATAAAATAAACTTAGACAAATCTAGATTTTTTCCTTAAGAAATTAAGTATTATTAGATTATGAAATATTTGCATACAGATTTAAAACATAAAGCAATACAAATGAAAAAAGAAAGTTTCCATCAAATTGACAAAAAACACTGCAAATGGAAATAGAATGTTCTCCTCTAGTTGTCACTGACTTTTATGTGATAAGTGAGATTTTAGAGACTTTTATCTGATATTTTGGAAACGTTTACCATTAAACAGCAGCTGGTTTATCATTATATCCCAGTTGAAACTTGTTTTCCAACAACTCTACAGTGGTTTGCATAGACTTGTTTCATACTCCATATGTAACCTATCGGCTAATTAAATCAAATTAAATTATAAACATTTAAAAAACATGTAACATTGAAAAAAATGTCTAGAATATAAAAAGATTCCAAACAAGTGCGTGCACAACATAGAGTGCTCAATATGAAAGTTATATGGTACATATCACTTGACCGAACGACTAAATGACAAACTTTTAAGTATTCAATCAGTTTCCGAAACTCGAATAAAATCAAAGAGGGATTTGCCCAAAATCTCATCACATCTAAAATACTGTTTCGCTTTCCACTGTGAGGGCTTTGCTTAAAGACAAAGGAAAGCTGAATCAGGCTCATTTGTACTGCATTATCCTTAAATCCTGCTACAATCGTAATACAGCCTTCTATTTTTTGAGCCTTTCCACTTGTGGAAGGAACTTTGTTTTTTACCTGGAGGGTCAAGGTCGCCAAGGAATGAAATAGATAAAACGAGTCGATCCACTTCTGGGAGGAATTTTCCTTTTAAGCTGGAGGGTCAATGTGGCCAAGGACTGAAATAGTACACCTGACAATATTCCTTGACTATTATCAGAGCGCTCCCCCCGTGACAATTGTGCCTTTCGATTGCTATCTTGGGTAATCACTTGTGGGTCATCTAGATGATACGTTACTTTCTCTGTTTACGTGTTCCAAACATGCACGGCCTATCTTACATCGATGAAATGAAATGAGATTTCAGTGACCTCTATGAGTAGTAAAAGTGAGTCGTGTTAAATATAACATGCATTTAATTGGCTATAAATGACATTGCAGAGAAGACTGGGTACGATAGTTGCAGGAGTGTTGATGGCTTTGATAGTTTCTATGTAGGGTTTAAATGCCCAGAAGAGATTGGTTGTAGGAAGTACTCGAATGGTCAGGCAAGCCACAACAAGCATGTGGACAATATTGAGTCAGTTGACTCTGAATCAAATCGGATTTCAATATACATAATGAAGGCTTCCATTACATCTTTCTAGCTGTGTTCCATAGCTGGATCTCTGTGTTCCACAGCTGCATCTCATGATTCAATCTCACTAAATTTTCTCCTGGTCTGTCTGTTTGCGTGATGAATAAGAATTATTCTATGGATTTTCTTCAACTGACATTGGATATAGCTTATGCTATATTTACACGTTGTACGTTGGAAAAATACAAAAGAATCTACAAAGTCAATGCTAGCCATGTTGCAATCCATGACGCAATCCTGCAAATTTGATGCAATTTCGATATTAATACCCACCAATGGCCCAGAATGGAACTAACAAAACCAAAAAACAATGTCCAAAGTACATAATGAGAATGCATAGCGCGTCTTCAATAAAATGATACATAACTGGAATAAATTATATCATACAGCAATGAATTGAAACGTGCCCTAAACATAAAGCTACGTCAAGCAATCACTTTCCTAACGTTTGAGGGGGAGAAGCATTAAAGCAGTCCATACTGATTTTTTTTAAGCCTCTGAGAAGAACATGATCTTTGACTCTCGCTAATCTTGTATCACATTTTCATTCAAAATCACATAATTCAACACAGTTCTTCTCATATCTTACATCCGAGTTGGATAGTTTAAAACAATTACATAGATGCATATTTATAGGAAACAACACAATGGCAATTCCATAGTAAAAAAAGAAATCCTAGTAAGATAAGGATAAGATAGGAAATATTACAACGATTAGATTAGATGACAGGTAATAGAGATAAGAATGAGACATCAAATCATAGTTCAAATCAATTTGATTTTATTATAAATTCAATTTGATCTCATATTAGCTCGAATACAATTTGATTTGATTCAATTCTATCTCAAATTCAATGCAGGTATGATTCCGGGTGACTGAGAATTTATTTTTAGGTGCTTTTTTATTTTTTTATTTTTTAATTTTTCTAAGGCGTGAGACATACTGAATTCTGGTGGGTTGTGACCACAATAGATATAGCCTATCAGCTAATAAGAGTTGTTTAATTATTTTATAATTAGCTTATCTATCTTATTTTATAATTTATATAAATAACATCAAGATATATTTTTTTTGAAGTATTTTTTAATTAATGATTAAGGATTTTAAATGCAAATATATTTTTTGAAGAAAAAATTTATTAAAATTATATATATATGAGGATGTAATTGTAAATCACCTAATTTTTTTAATGATGGAAGCAGTTGGATGAGTTGTTCATACAAATTTTCTAATTTTATAGTGAAATATATGTTTATTCAATGTATTCCTTTCAATCTAGAATCAAGCTTACTAAAGAATGTACTTCCAAGAGGGTAGATGCTACTTTATACAAACAACTTGTGGGCAGCTTGGTTTATCTAACTCATTCTAGACTAGACATTTGTTTTGTAGTTAATCAAGTATTGAGATTTATGCAGGAACCTAAAGAAAGTAATTGGTTGGCTATAAAAAGGATATTGTGGTATGTTCATGGAACACTACACTATGGCATCCACTATGACTAAAAGTCCTTAATTTCTTTGGTTGGATTTACAGATTTAGATTGAGGAGGTGATATGGATGACAAAAAATCTACTCAAGGTTCTGTTTTTCAGCTTGGATGAAGCCCTATTACATGGAGCAACAAAAAGAAAACAACTTCATCATTTTCTTCATGTGAAGTAGAATATAGAGCAGCAAAAGAAGCGGGAAAGGAAGCAAAACTTAGATTTGAAATCTTCTATTTGATCTTGGTTTTTCCCAATGTTCTACTGCTAATTTGCACTATGACAATTAAAGTACCATACAGGTTGCCAACAATCCAATTTTTCATGCCAAAACAAAGCATATTGAGGTTGATGTTCACTACATACGAGATCTTGTTCAAGAAAATATTGTCAAACTACAATATTGCCCAAGCGAAGAACAAACAACTGATGTATTTACTAAGATTATGATTGAAGCCAAATTCTTCAAATTGTGAAAAATGTTTGGTATGTTAGAGGTGAGCATTAAGGAGGGATGGTAGTATAATATTACCCTCTCATTTGTATCTTCCCCTCTTCTTTGTATCTTGTTTGTAATATTATATCCAATCTTAAGGGGAGGTGATAAGGAATAAGATTATCTAGAAAAGTTACGAGATGTTTCTAAAAAAACTAGAATATTTTAGAAGCTCGCTAGAACCTTCTAAAAACTAGAAGCAACTAAAATTTATTCAAGGAAAAGAACATTTCAATTTTAGAGTTTTCTACAATATTAGAAGTTTCTAGATCTTAGAGGCACCAAGTATAAATATGAGGCTATCCATTGCACACAACACTATTGTTGAGGTAAGTTATTGTATTGTATGTAAGCAAGTTAGATCAATAAAATTTCTTTCAGCCATTTCACAATTGTTTATAGCAAAATATATGTTTATTCAATGTATTTTTATGTTCCTAGATTGTCTATTCAATTGATTGTTTACAGTTACAAATTTCCAATGAAATTGAATGATGCAAAATACAACAATGCAACCTATATGTACTTTTCACTAATGCAATATTTAGAAGCCCTAAATGCAATTCAACTAACACAAATCTAATGCAAAGTTAATGCAATCTAGATCTAGGACTATGATGTTCTCCAAATTAGAAATTCAAGGGTCCAAACGTCGGGTTCACCAAAATGAACACAAGGGAAATAGGTGTTCCACCTTTTGGGAGATGGAACTTGGACCTATTTCACACTTTAGTTCATTAGGAAACCAATATCCCTCAATAAATTAACTCAATTGATGGATGGACTAGGGTTTCCTTGCATGATTGGATGGGGGTTCACCATTAAATGAAGCTTTGAAATGAGAAATGCAAACATTTATGCACAAAACCCTAGAAACATGAAAGCATGAAATCAGATTGATAAACTAGAATCAAATAGAAAAGTGTCTGGAAGAATCATGGATTCAAAGCAAGGTATGCAACTCTAAAAAATTTCCTTTTAAAGCATACTGGGACTAATACACCAAGTTGGATGATTTAGTCCTACTATAGGGTTTCTGGGAAAAATTTGGAATCTTCTAATGACTGAGTATGATCTGCAGAAAGATGTCAAAAATGGTATATTGGGACTAATACGCCTAGTAGGGCGATTTATTCATGTTATCATGGTTTGACTGATACTTTTGTATCCTCTAGTATCTTCTATAGCTTCCTTCTTTTCCAATCTTTGAGTTTGAAAGTCTGAATTCTGGCTTGTAGGTGAGTTTTCGTGAAGATGACAACTTTTTGACAACTTTGTCTTCAAAGGATCTTCAAGCTCCAATTCACCTAGATCTGCAAGCACACATCAAAAGGGAAAAATATTGTTTTGTTAGGGAATAGGGGTTTGCCTCGGTCAAACCCCATTTTGGTAATTAAACCTTGAAATAAAGTAGAAAAGAATGAAGGAATGATGAATGAACAAATGTGTTGCAACTCACCAAACCCTTGAAATGAAGGTTGCAAACTTGTGTGAAATGACTTCAATGGATGTGGATCTTGACTCTTGATTGAATGCTTGAAACTTTGTCTTGAATGCTTGCTTGAATCATGAAACCTACATCACAAATGTTAGCTCACAAACACACATGATGCATGAAGGCTTTGACATGATGCTTGATGATTTGCTCTTGAATGCTCTTGATCTCATAAACTTTCCTTAGGAATGACTTGAAAAATTGCTAGTTTGTTAGGATTGCTTAGATAAAACTATGTGAAATAACCTTGTATTTATACTTGTTTATGCCTAATTTCCCAAAATTACAACACTACAAGCCAACATTCAGAAATTGAATCTAAAGATGATAAAATCCCACCAAGAATTTGAATTAAAATGGGTCCTAGATTAAAGTGGGACTCACATGTGGGGTTGGGCGTATAAGTCCCAGAGGCTTAAACCTAGGATACAAATTTTGGGAAGTGTATTGTTCAATGTGACATTTGAAATAAGATCCCAAGACCTAGGGAAGACCCATACACCCCATTGGGCGTATGAGTCCCAAATCCCTAAATTTGGAATAGATAGCCAAAAACATTAAATTATGATTTTTCATTTATGATATGTCAGGATTATCCAAGTAGAAACATGCATTTAATTAGGCTTGTGGATACAAAATAGGATCAATTAAGGCATAAATAAACTCAATTTCAAGAGGGAGGACCCAAACAAATGTAAAAATGTAAAGGGATACATTTTTCTACACTACACTTCATATCATCCAAATATACATGCACTGTATGATTGCAGGTTGGAAAACATAGTGGGAGGTGAGTACATGATTTTTGAAACCTCCAACCCACACAATGTTGTAAAACCCTCTACACGCTAAAGCCAAATGAAAAGCCTTGGAAAATCGTCAATGAAAACCTGTCTTCGTAACGAATAACCATTCAATTCTTCATAATCCTGTCACATGTGTTTTGGTAGGGAGAATGGCCACTTTACTTCGACCTCCAAACCCCTACAACTTCCTTATGAGTTTTCCATCAACCTTCAAAATGAGAATATCGAAAATGGTGACATTATGCATTTAATGTGGTTTTAAAAATATATCATTTAATTGCATAACCCA
>VDFB02256132.1:220638934-220657027 GCA_007258455.2 Sequoia sempervirens | reverse complement strand
CATGGTAAACAACATGAACCTTAGGTAAGACATGTGCACATAAAATTTTCACTTAAGGTTTGTATAATATATTTAATGTAAGGTAATGTACATGTACATGTATATATAAATTTAAATGTTCATTTGTGGGAAATAACATTTCATCGGTTGTTTCAAGTTTTGTTAGCTTATTCCTCTCTTTTGTACAACACATTAAATAATAGCTAACACCTTTGATGTTTCCAAGCTCAAGCATGACTACAAACACATCTCCGCATAACCAAATTCATACCAAAAATCTAAAAAATTAGAAATGTCTCTAAAGATCATTAACTAGATATATATAATATTTAAATTATTGAAAACTTACATCGTACCTTTTCTAACCAATCCTGAAATATGGTCATAATCAATTGAAATCAAAGGAATGTCTTCAAATCTTTCTTCCTTGTTTTCATCATATGTTTCTGAAACAACTAGTGGCACCATATCCCATTTACCAACATATCCAAGTTCTTGATTGTTGCATGCATAATCAGAGTTTCCCTCAATGCACTCAGTGCAAAAACAAGAGTAATCCCTTGTGTCTAATATCCATCCATGGCGACTATCTGAACTCCTAACACAATGCAAAGATCTTGTTTTTCTACCCTCTTGCATCCATGCATCGATATTCTATCCATGCCTAGATACATATGTACAACAAAAAACTTATGTGAACAAATATGTATATATATTTTAAATTTAAATAAATTCAAATTTTGATTTAATGTAATTTATACATACCCGATATCTCCCAAAACACTCTATGTGGAATGTGTCGGTTTGTTCTTGAAGATGTGCCGACCACATTTGATGCAAAGTGTTTCTTGCACCATTCAACAACATCATGTGTATTGTTTAGACGATCTTCTGGATAACTCATTTGATGCATTCTTAAAGCTCGTTTGATGCAAGCTCTTGCTCCATCATGCTCACCCTTTCCATGCCCACTCTCAAAAAAACTCCAAACATGTGGTATTTTGTAGATTTTATGATATCTACAAAGTGTATAGAATGGCCGTGAAGATTTGAATTGTGCCACACATCCATCTGACCATACAAAATGATTTTCAAATTTTACACCCCTGCTTCTCAAATTCTCAAAAAATATTGTAAAGCAATGTTGGACAAAAAGTGTGTCATGCTCTTTATCATCACTAATATAAAGGTGATATTCTTTCTTAATGGCTCGCTCTTCATCTGTACTCTCAACACCATCCAATTCTAATTGTGCATGTCGATAACACACATGAACCATAATAGTGATCTTCTTTGAAAAGTAATACTCTGATTAAATCTCCTTTTGATGTACAAAGGAGTAATTTTCTGCAAAGTCAACTACTAATAGAACTATTCCACGTGGGAAAGTATCTCTCAATGTTTGGAATTATTGTGCTTGCCACTTAGCAAAAAAGGAATGATGTATGTATGGTTGTATCAATTTTCAAAAATCTTTCATAAATTTTCCAATGGGAATCTCCTCTTCTACATAATTCAACCTTGTGGATTCTTTCCCAAAATTTGTTTGCAACTTTACATACTTGTACCTGTGTTAGTAAAATATATGAGTAACTAATAAACCACACTTGATCAATGAAACATTACATCAAAGAGAATCCAAATAAAAATCTATGAGAAATTGAAACAAATAAACTCTCTAAAAATAATACTTACCTCTTGCAATTTATTGTCTTTGTTAGGTCAGTATCCTCAATTCTTGAAGGAAATTTAGCCAAATTTCCACATGTCTCACAAATTCCTTTTATGCAATTTATTTGAGGTCCATTTTCATGATCATATAATATAGAATTTATGAACAAACTTGCCTGTTTAGGAGATGCATTTTGAAACCCACATATTTCTTCTCTCATCTTTCAAAACACCTGATAGTAGAGATCAAATTCAATATAATAACGACAACAACAAGTTTCAAAAAACTTGTTTATTTTCACATAATATGGCTTTAACCTTTGAAACATTCTTTGCCCAATCTTTATATGAGGATATGCATTACAAAAGTTCATATACATCTCAAATTATGTTATGTCTAGCCAATGTTTGATATGATTTTCATAAATACTAGGTCCAATCCTATGTCTCATAACATCTCTAGTATTTGATGATGGACGAGTCTGATCATGCCAAAAACCTGAGACCAAGTTCCTAACAACATCTTCAATCCTGTCAGAACGGGGAGCTCTACACATAATTGCCCAATTGCCTTCTAAACTCTCATCCAAAAACTTTCTATTTTTCTCATATTTTATCAATGTGGTTCTACTATAACCAATTTCAGTTGAAAGTGCAGACATTTTTCTTTTTCTTGCTATATCTTGATGTATAATAGATGTCAACATCACCCTTCTTGTAATGGCCTTATCCACTGATCGAGATCCTTTCCCAATGGAATCTAAACGCTTTTTAACATTTTGAACAATATCCTTTTGTAATCCCATGTGTTTCTTCTTATTTGATGCCGAATGTACACCCAACAATTGTAATGACTCTTTGAGCTCATCACGAAGAAGTAAACGTGATAATAATTGGGTTTTTTCAAGTGTATCAAGATGATTGAAATGATGATTTATCATTCCATTTACAGATTTAGTCATTGACCTCTTTCTCTTATTATAAGGCTAGTTGGCATAATATTTCAGTTTTCTCCATATCCATTTCAAGTAAATGATCTTGTAGACATCCAAATTTGACCACTTCCATATGGTCAAAGTCGTCTTCTTAATCACCCCTTTGTTTTTTTAAAATCATCCTCTTTTTTGGCATTAATTAAATCATTCATTTAATTAATATTGTGTTTTTTGCATAAGGTTTCCCAAAGTATTTAATTTAATAAATAATTTTCCCCTCTTTTCCTCTCTAAATCAAATAAATGTATCACTTTATTTAATTTAGTCATATTATCTTTTGGAATTTTAAATTTATTTTTAAATTCCCTATTTTCTCTCATTGTCACATCCTCCAACTTTTGCAAGTTGGCCTCTAATCCCTCTTAGAAATCTAACCCTCTTTCTTAATCATAATTAATTTATGATTAAGATGTGCACATCCCTAATCATCATTAGGGTCCCATCCTCCATAATTTCCCACTTGCCTCTAATGAGTCCTTAATTAGTCTAATCAAGTACTTGCACAACCTTAATCACGCAATTAGGTCATCTCTAATCCCCATATCATTTATGGAATGTGTCATTAGTCAACTTCATTAAAAACTTTCTTTTTTTGAACAAGGCATCTCCATTCCCCATGTGAATTTTTAATTCACATTTAATCCCCCAATGCATTTAAAGGAATTTTAAATTTCTTCTCTAATCCCCATGAGAATATAATTTGAGGAATTTTTAATTCCCCACTTGTCCTCTCACCCACATGGGAACAAGTACCTCCTTTATGAGGAGATCTTGTCTCAATCCCAAGGTACTATGTACCCTCTCCATGTCATGTACTATCCTTCCGCCTCATGTACACATCACCCTTTTTGAGCCATATCACATGCCACATGATGTGAGGGCTTGTGAGTTCTCAACTCACCTTAGCCCTACATCTTGATCTTTGTGGCTCAATCTTGACCATCCATTTCCCTAGAGAATTCCAAAATCTCTATAAATACCCCCTCTTTTCTCTCATTTTAGGAGAGATCATGCATTGTAGCCAAACTCTTGCAAAGAAATTCTAGAATCCATACTTAGCCATTTTTACACTTGCATCCACTTTCATCCATTATCATATCATCATCTAGCTTGCATGTCTTGCCATTCAAGGAGCACACACACCAAAGATCGAAGGGCCAACCAAAGGATCGATTCAAGACAAGGTATAAAATTTCATTTTGTCATCTTTACTTTGTATTGAATCCAACTAGGCTAATCTTGAGGTGTAGGTTGTTTTTAGTGTTATTTTGCACTCTTTTGTTTGCTGCTCGTATTCTAGCACATAAATTCGCCCTATCACAAATCTAAATTTCTATGAGAAATTTGTTTCCTCACCTTCTCAGCTAGTTTTATATGCTCATCCATACCAGTAGGAGGAAGTGATCCCGACCCCTCTCCAACACGCATTGTTTGAACTTGTGCCTCCTCCCTATCTTCAAGGACCATGCATTCTTGAGCGGATTCATTTGATCCAATGTCTAGATTTGGCTCGACTTGAGCATGAAAACTTCCTGCTTATTGAGCCCTTCCTACATGTCACAAAATATTTTGCTAACAAAAGTGAGAGATGATGTTATATAAGTGAATTTTATGTATGCAAGCAAACAAACTTCAATAAAACATGATGCTATAAGTGAGAGAAGTTTGTGTGCTATTTTTATATGCTCATCCATACCAATAGAAGGAAGTGATCTTGACCCCTCTCCAACAAGCATTGTTTGAACTTGGGTCTCCTCCCTAACTTCAAGGTCCATGTGTTCTTCAACGGATTCATTTGATCCAATATCTAGATTTGGCTCGACTCTAGCTTGAGGAATCCCTAGAGCATAAAACATAAAAATAATTTGAGAACATTGAAGTGATGAAAATAAAATAATTATTCCTTGGCACCATATAGCTTGAGTTTTGATGTATACATGTGTTATTCTCTAGAAAACCTCACATTGCATTGGCTTTAAGTATAATTTGAGTTCTAATTTTCAAATAATTCTAGAGCTTAGAATTGGGCATTTATTAAAATATTTAAAAAATATTTTTTTAAAGGAACTATTGATCATTCGATTAAATTCAATGGGAGTTTAGAAAAATCTTAAGCTAATTAGATGTTGCAATGTAGATTGGATAGGGGATATTGATCACCAAATATCAACATTAGAATGCTACTTCATTGTACATGAAGGTGTAGTTTCATGAATAATTAAGAAAAATAATGGTTTCTTTCAAAGTGCAAAGTTAGAATATATAGGAATTTGCAAAGCCATAAAATAATTAATGTGGCTGAAAAATTATGAAAATCAAAGTGGCATAGTGAGGGACACAAAATTTAAGGTTTCATTGGAGAACTAAGCATGTGTTGAAGTACACTATCATTTTCTTCATGAACAAAGTAAAGAGAAAAATTGTGTAGATGCACACTCAACAATGATAATGTGATGACAAAAACATTAAACAAAGGTATTGGTAAAAGATAAGTGTAAGGTTTGTAGGGAAGGATTTAATGTACAATATTTTAGTTTAAGAGTACATTTTAAGTTGGGGTATTGTAAGTTGAAAAATGGTCATACATTAAACATTTCTAATTTTAATAAGAAAGCCAATGCAAAATGTATGCACATACAATTTTAAACACACACTTGAGAGTGAGAGAGAGAAGAAACAAGCATGTACCTTGTTTCTTTCTATGATAATTTTCCAAGTTTTGTTCATGCCTCTTATGTTCTTCTTCTTTTGACAATTTTCGTTGAGACGCATTTTTTCTTTTTCTTTGTTGTCCCATTTTCTTCTTCAACTTAAAGATGACTCAAAACAAGTCCTCTACCAACTTAGTTAAATTATCCTCCAAATTTTTCCTTGATTGATAAAAATGAAAAGTTGTCGAGCTCCAATATTTGCCTCCTTGATAAATGTGCAAAAAGTTCTCCAAAATCTGCGCTCCAAGTGATATAAATGACAATTAATCTTGCAATTTGATATCTAGAATAATGAAAAATAGCTTCTATTTATATGCATATGGAGGATGGGAAAAAAATTATTCTAGTGTACATGGAATAACTAGATCCTAGTTTAAATGAATCAAGTAGTAAACAAACAAGTTATTTCATTCAGGGGTTTGTTGTTATTTAATTCATAGGTATGCACAACATATCTAGTAATTTGGGAATTTTGTTAAAGTGTCAAAAATGTATATTAGAGGTATAATTTGGATTAAGTTTTCTTAATTATATTTAGTTGAATTTCAGAGTTGCCCATTCCAAAATGTATAATGGGGTATAATTTGAATTAAATCTTCTTCATTATATTTGAATTGAATTTCCAACTTGCTTGTCAAAAGCGTATAATGAGGAATTATGAATTTGATTGAATTTTTCTTAATTATATTTGAATTGAATTTCCAAGTTACTTGTCAAAAGAGATTAAATCATTTCTCAACTCAGTTCATGTTAGTTAAAGTCATTTAAAAAAAAAATTTATTGTGATCAACATGAGATAGGAACCCCAATTATATAAAGTGGCATTGATTTCCCTAAAATTCTACTAGAGGATCAAATGTATATTGAATATAAGGAAATGTAAGTTGTAAGAATCATGCAAAATAAGAAAACATGTATGTATATTGAATATTTAAAACAAATGCATACATATATTACGTGTAAACATGTTTAAACCATAAGCAAACACATGTACAGATATGTAAAGGGATTCAATACATATAAACATAACACATATTATAAGCAAAGAGGCAAATGTATGTATATATCATATAAGAAAATATATGTACATATATCATAAAAACAAAATGTAAATTAAAGATCATCAAATGTGAGATACTAAAGATCAACAAATGAAAATGTATGTGTATATCATATAAATGGAAATGTAAGTTAGAGATCATGGGTGATCCCACAATAGTGGTTTATAATTTTGTGGCCCGGACAGCTGAAATTTTTAAAACTAAATCTTCACATTCGGGCACCTATAGCGGCTAAACCGTGAAGAATTTGAAGATGATGCAAACTAGAGTCTCATCACATTTTGTCTGTAGATTCTTAAAAAAAAAATTTAAAAAAATTTGGAATTATATTCCACTTCTTTTTCCATCTCCCACGAAAACTGGGTTTTTTCAAAAAACAACATTTTTAAAAAGTGACGCACACCGTATAATACATAACTTTTTTTCCATGAAGGATAAAATTCTAATTCTTTCGAATTTAGATTCATAACTCTTATATCTAGTACTTCCACTTGGTTAGATATTTTTTTATTGAATATTTTTTATTTAATCAAGTTTCAAAGTCAAACCAATTATAATTCAGACATAGGAAATAGCATAGCTTTTTTTTGTATATAAAAATTCAATTTTATTTTTTCTATTGGATCCAACGACTTCCAATATCTGGTGCAATCATATTTTTTCAAAGTAATGTCGCTGCTATTTTCCACCTGTAGTCTGAGACCTTCATTTAGATGAAAAACCTATGTTTAATAAAACTAAAAAAATAGATACATAATAAAACCAAAACATATTAAAATTATATTCATTGGATAGCTCGTTTTGAGGACTACCTGATTCCAGTTGGGTTTGTGAAGATTCCTCCATTTCATCCTCAAACCCGAGGGCTTGAGAGTGCACAAATTCAAGTTTTCTTGTGTCTGGAGATGAGGAATAAAGTTCAGCGAACCTCTAGGAGTTCATTTGAACCCGGGGTTCGTGAGAACCCGAGGGGTTTATTCAGAACAGGGTTCATTTAGACCCCTTCTATAAGAGTTTTATTAAGCTTTTTAGGAAATTATTAGAGGATTAGAAGCCAAGCCCTAGTCAGTTGGTCGAACCAATAAGGACCATTACAAACCCTAAAATCAAGGTTTTTTTGCAATGCATTCATTTTTGTGGGTTTTCCTTCCTCACTTCAATTGTAAAACCACTATTATTGTTGCTTCACCCTCATCAAATCCTCAAATGCTAAGAGATCATCGTAGCATGAAGCAAATGCGTGTGGTGAGATCCGAAATCTGGTGTGCTTGTACAATATGAATGTCTACTCCTAGTCGAGATGGCCATGCAGTGGGAACAACCATGGAGTGGATTAATGAAGACCTATGAAATAAGGTATTATGCGGATGTGTTAAATACATATAATTTATGTTAAATAAATTTTATGAAAGTTGATAAATGAACTTGTATTTTTAAATATCAATCCCTAGATCTATGCATACATAAAATATTGCATGTACATATACACAATAATGATTATATAAAATAAAAACTCACATGTCCACTGGCAGCAGATTCATCCACAGAGTCACATTGATCATGCACATGATCTGGACCAAGGCTAGGAGTGATATGAGGTATGTCCACCTGTAACAATATATATACATATATATAGATATCAACTTACATGAATATCTAGTTAAAAAAAGAAATTAAAAACAATGAAAAAAGAATTGAAACATGCAAATGCACACATACATGAATATCGACGATGTCGGATGACTGAAGTCCTCACGAAGCGATTAGCCTCCATATCCACCAAGCGGTCAAGCGGCAAGTCCAACATGCATCCATCGATCTATCCATGCGTTGCCATAAATGATGATGGATGTGAGAGGGACTATGAAGGTGAGATGGCATCGGTGATGATGAACCAGAACCAATCAACATATCAGTAAAACCCATAGTCTGTGCAGCTGCCGAATGAACTGTAGGTGGATCCTGATGCACACTAGTGCTTGGCTGAGAGTGATGGGATCCTGGAATTGAATGACCTCTATGTCTCAAATGATCTCTAACATGCTCTATACCGATCCCATTGTCTAATGCAATTTTGGCATATGCCTCCAACAGTTCCTCAGCCAAACAATGCAGAGTCATGTGTGACATATCTCCTGTAAGTGCATCAAGCTATGTAGGAGTAGGGATGTCGGCCACTATAAAAGGATCCATGGTGGTCCACTGTGCTGAAAATGGTGTGGATCGGGAATGTCTGGACATCAAATACTGACCTACACGATCATCAGATATCCTAGTGGTGGCAGCCGCAATCTCACCTACAGTGTCAATTGCTTCCTTTTGGGAAGCAATGACAATCTCATCTGCTATGGGGGCTAGAGCTGGGGTGAGAGCATGAGACCTCTCACCAACCAATACCCTAAATACTGGGGTGGTCTATTTGCTCGACGATAGGTGGGTCTATCAGCAATCCTGCCACGCCCCTGACCAACATATGGTGGAATGTCCAAGTAGTTAACTTTGAGGCCCAAATGGGCCTCAACATACAACTGCTGAACAAAATACAATGGAATCTGGTCATTGTTTGGGTATAGACCATGTGCTGCGAGAAATCATGGGTAGATCAATGAGGCCATAGCATGATCGACACATCTAGTGACCTGGTATCCCCTAACCTTCACATTTTGATAAAATGGAAAACAAAGTGGTTTTATCATTTCTTTGATTCTACATGTTGTTTTAAAGAGGCGTCACAAAAATGTACTCTTCCCACATGTGGGAAAGAATAGCAGTCACTCTATCTGAGGAATATGCACTAGTCCTCTCAAGTTCATCTTTTAGTTTTTCTAGACTATGCAATATTAACATGCATGGTTCACTATATATCCTCGGGTTTGCACCCTGTGCTAATGAATCTCTCAATTTTTTAATCTCATTACTGGTATTTGCAAACAAAGAATTTGGCGTAGGTGGAACATGATCTACATTTTCCATGTTATATATATATATACAGTACACCTAAAAGAGCAATGAGACTTCAAATGGTAAATAATATATCTAGATAAAGGGAATACAAATCTAAAATAGTTGTAATAATTCATCCTGCTCATCAATAATATTAAATGAAGCGATGAAAGAAAGAATAAGAATACAAGATTGAGTATAAAATTATTTGAAAATAATTGGGGATAAAATATTTAATCTAATAGTTGTTAACATAAATGAACTTCAAAATAGGATTATGTAAGTGAAAAAGTTCTATTGCCTTCATTGAACCTAAATTTATCTAGTTAAGATATGTCTAAAATTAAAATTCACTGGAATATCAATATTCCGCAAGAATCATACAAGAGGATGAATTTAATGGAAGATAATATGGAAAATCCTCCATATGAGGGATGAATTTTATCATTACAATATGAATTGAGATCATCTCAATTATATAATAATAACATCAAAATTATAGATTGGAAAGCAAAATGTCGGACATTTATCATGTTGTGCATATGTATAAAAGTTTAGATACCATCAAACTATTTAAACTTATGGGTGCATAAAGGCTATAAATTGAATGGATTAAAACTAATTTATTAAGAATCAAAACTAATAAATTTTGACTTCATAATGCATGTACTTGTTATAAATATCTCACTAATCCAACCATACATTTTATATATGTTAAAAAATATATAATTGTTATGCCCATAATTTTTCACTATATCTTGACGCACAGATCTCGTTCAACTAGATCAATTAAAAATTATTTGTAATGTTGGAGGAAAATGGATTTAATATCATTAGAGTTGTCATGGAACTACCTCTCTTGATCAATGATAGATATTATCCACTCTCAAGAATGTAAATACGTTTGAGATAACTAAAAAATAATTTGTATCCCTTATATCCTTTCATCCAATGTAGCATATCTCTTAATTGAGATCCTCTACCACAATTAGGACAATCTTCTAGTTTTATTTCCAACTGAAGCAACCACTCATTGTAGAAAATTTATTAGTAAGTGCTAAAGCCAAAACAAGTTTTTTTTTTTCTATTTGGATCAATATTTTTTTTCCATTCTATATCTCTTTCTAGCCATATTCTTATTGTAAGATCATAGTAAGGTAGTGCAATAGATTTAATCGCATCATTCCACAATTGTATCCACTTACCATTTTGATGAGGTCTAGGAACATCAACCAAAGGGATATTAGGGAAGCAAGGTGATCAATTTGATTGAGATGGGAAGTGTTGAGCTTGAAGGATAGATTATTAGGTATGAGGAATAAGATGTTTGAAAAGTTTAAAGAATTGGGAGGTGATATGTGAGATAGGTTTAATAGAATCTACTTAAATAAGGTTTTTTTGTGGAGAGGGAACAATGGAAGAGAAATAACTAAGTTTTAATCTATCAATACAACTAAGTTTCCCTTAGTTCACCATCTCTTTAGTTGGTCCAAGTGAACTAGTGATCAATATAAGAATATTTTTTGTCTAAAATGGGATCTAAACCCCTCATGGTATTTCTAGTTAGGATGTAGGAATTCAATTATTTTTTAGAGAGTTTATGAGAAATAAACCAACTTGTATCTTGGTTTTTCCACCATATCATATTCACCTCCTTGTAGCCATTTAGTCATAGGGAGGGCATAAAAATCCATTCCCACAATTTAACTTGAGATGAGGAGTCATTAGGCATGTACAATAAAGAAAAAATGAATAGGTATTCCTTGGATTAGTAGCTGTAAGCACTAAGCACAATTGTTGTTGGGATACACTCCTCAATAGATGATAAACTTAGCCAAGCATTGGGAAAGGTGGGTCAACCTTGCATCCTAATATTTTGATTTATTATTTTGTCCTCATATTAGGAAATGAGGCATCTCACTTTGTGTTGGTAGTTATTGTCATTTGTTGAATGCTGAGGGAGGTGTCTAAGATGTTCTAAATGCATATAATATTATTATGGCTATAAAGATGAAACCCTCTTATGACATATTCTTATGACAGAGCATGACTATAGAATATTCTGATGAAGTATTGACCAACATTATGAAAAATCATAAAATTTTTTTAAGAAATAGCAAGCTGTGTCAAGGGGAAAAGATGTGGACATTTACAACCTTTTTAACTAAGAGTAGGATACCACTTATAATTTTATTTATATATAATATTTTACATATAAAATTTGTAGTTCGGCCCGGACATCTTGGTAGGGAAAGAACTAACAAGAAAACCCCGTTCGGTCCCGAGGTAACAAAATTTTACAAAATATCAAAAGACCCGGTGAAGTCCTAGTACAAATGACCAATTGTCGTTACAGTATTTACAAAAAGCACATTGGTTGAATACATCGATACATATCGCATTCTCTTATACCCAAAATACTAAAGAAGACATCATACTAGATATGCAGGTGACCGAATACATAACTAATGGAATTACAAAGAGCAGCACTAAACATACAGTACGATAAGCTAGGGAAGCCACTTTCAAAGATGCAGATTTTTCCACCAATAGCCATTAGCTTGAGCTTTCTTTTTGTTTTAATCATTTTACTGCTTGTGTTGGTGATCGTAGCAAAATGAAGGTTTTGATTTGTTTTAATATCAGGCACATAGCGATAACATAATTTATTTTTGGATGAAGATCATGGAAGTTGCAAATCATGAATGCAAACATGACTTCTCAAGAAAGAAATGGCATGATATTTTCTTTTTAAATCATCAATCTCCTCCATGGAAATGGTAGATCTGTATCTGTTTAGAACTTGGTAGAGATGTGAAGAAGTTTCATGCATTGTGGATAATAACATGCCTTGGAATATGTGAACATAGGTCTCTTCTTATGAAACAAAACCTTCTTTGAATAATTAACATTAGAAATTAATACAGTTTGGCGAGCATATTGTATAATCACACTAGAAACCAACAATGGAAGATTGAGAGTCTCAACTAAGAATTCCACCAAGTATAGATAACATTCATACTAGAAGCCAACAAAAAAAGACCAAATTTCATAAATAAAGTTCATGTGTTATATATCATGCCTTTGAGGGGTCCACAAGTACCATGAGCCTTTTGAAATCCTTCTCCATCTAAATGCATCCATTCCAAGACCATTGGGAGGTGGGATTACAATATGAACCAAGTATTAATTTCTAATGTTAATTATTGAAAGAAGGTATATAAATTATTTGAGCATCTTAATTCTCATATACAGAGTTACATCTTAGTCAATTTCTCTTAATGTATGAGTTCCATATATTTGTAATTTTTTCTTAATATAAAAACATATTTTATTTCATTAAAATTAACTTATCTATTCCATGTTACAAAGGATGCTCTTATTTTAAATTATAAGTATATAATTCAAAATTAATTAGTAATTTTCAAGATAGAGTACACACAATTTCTTTAGTTAAAATAAAATAATATTCTTATTTCCATGTGAGAGTTATGTAGAATGGTAGTTTGATGTCTCAAAAATATTTCTTTCATATATACTAATTTTTTATCATTGTACATTATGAGTCTCAATTATATATCCAAGCACATAAAAAATTTATAGAGTGGAAAGAAAAATAATCACACATTTATCATATTTTTGTAAGGTGTTCGAAAAGACTAAAAGTTTCCCTAGAAAGAACTAATTAAGGAATAAAAAAAATGGAAAGTGTCTACCTCATTGTATGTTGACCTTTCCCATATAAAAAGATCATGGAAATGCTAAATGAGTTGATATAAGAATTTTTAAGAATGAAGGCACAAAATTCATAACAAGTTAATCCTAAAAGCAACAAGAAAGGCAATGAATAAAATCTTCCTAGTTATTTTGAAAGAAACTTTAAAAGGTTCTAAATCCCCTTCACACCCCTTTCTAAATGAAGATAAAATAAATAAGTTACCAAATATTTCTTAGAGTTTAAGGTGGTGATTTTAATATGATTTGAGAATAAATAAGATAAATTAGATGGAATCAAGTTTTGTTGTAAAGGTGATGAATTTTGGGGGAATAAGATGAAAATAATTTTGAACCTAGTTGACTCATTAAATGGCAATAAGATAGATTTTAAAGGGGCTTTATTTAAAATATGTAATAGTTAGATATGTACTAATACATTATATTCTCTATTAGATAGTTATTTCTTCCATAAACATTTCTTACAATCTTATAATTTATTAATAATAGTGATGTGTGCATCCCTAGACACTCTTTGATAACCACACTATTAATGTTTCTATTTTTACTAGAGGATACTCTAATTGAAGAGCATGTATACCATTAAGGATAAAATTTAGACTTTAAGTTGAAAGAAAATGTCAAATATTTAGAATAAAAATGGTGGGGATGGAAAACAAGCTTCAAGAATGTCCTTGTAATAATTAATTACAATAATAAATGATTAAAACTAAACACGAATGGATATGTCACCAATAATTTTTAGATAAAATGACTAAAATTAGAGCCAAGATATCTTAGTTCAAGTATCATGATAAAGGTATCAAATTCTTATTCAATGTAAACATAGCCGAGTTTGATAGAAAAAAAGTTGGCCCCATTAATACTAGGGGAGCATTGTCTAATGAGATTAAGTTGACACTATATTCAATTTTTAGAAGTTAGAACCCTAACATTTATATGAGGCTTGTAAAATAGAACCTTATTAGGAAGAGTAGGAGAGGAGAAATGAACCCATAATAATTATACTTATACAAATAAAAATAATAATAATGTCTAACCATTTCAAAATGTTAAATTTGTTTCACTAATATGGTGATCAATAGCTAATTTGTACAAGGAGGTGCAATTTATAGGGAAATGAAGACTACATAAGAGGAGAATTTATAACATAGTAGCTTGGTTGTAGTTGTTTCTTGAGCATTAACTATTTTCTTTTTTTTCTTTTGTTGTTGAATATTTTATTTGATCTCTTAAAACTTATCAATGGTGCTTGATCTTCATAATGATTATTTTCTTCTTTTTCAATTATTATCATCTTAGAAGGAATACCATTTCAATTTAGAGCAGGGAGAAATGTATTTTTCTTTTAAAGTATTTAAAATATTATATTTATTTGATGGTTCCTTCTTAACCTCTTCCACTCCTTGGAAAAAATTATCGAACCACTTGAATCTCCTTATATTAATCAATTTACTTCTATGATTTATGTATGCATTTTTAGTGATTTACTCTTTATCCTTTCAATTTATTCATGATATACTTTAATATAGTTATAACAAGTATATAATATTTTTTCATAATTGGATATGCCTTAAGAAACTCTTTAAACGTGAAATTATTTGATGAGGAAAGATATAAATTAAGGTTATTCTTTCTTACTTACCTCATGCTCATCCATATTTTTTGTCCATAAATATACCAAATCAAATTGGATTTTGCAAAGAGGATAGCTATATTTTAAATATTCGCTCTTAGTCAAAGTCATTTATTTCTACATACAAATTTAAAATTGATTTATGTAATTTAATTTTTAATAGTTTTAACATAGATATATGAAGAATAGTTTTAAATATATATATATAGTAAAGTGGACATATTTTTATATTTTCCTAATAAGTATAATGCCTAATTCTCCTCAATGGGTTAAGATGACTCTTAATAACATAGTTAGCTCATGCAAATGTAATAGTGTAAAATACGGTCATGAAGGTGCATTTAAAAATGATTTTTCCCCTATATGGGGGAGATAATGTGATGAGGAGCATATATATGTAGTGGGTGAGGATCATAAACAATGAATCCCTATCCAAGTGATGAAGTAACATAGATCTAATTGGCTTGATAATTATCATGTCATAATCAATTATGAGGGACCATGTTGACAAATAATCATGTAAGTGTAAATAGATAATGATGTGATTGTGAAGGTATATGTAAATCTAATTATCCCTAGATGGAAAGGATAACACAATAAATATCATTAGGTGAAATGGGTATAAGAAAGGTAATATGTGATGAGTAAGCACCATTTCCCACATACAATAGGATCACCAATAGTATAATTTAAAATGCATGATATTATCTGGTTATTTCATATATTTTCAATTGGGAGTGAAAAAACCAAATGCACAAGTGTTGAACTAGGGAATAATGGTAAAAGGACTGATCCAATTGGGTCAAAATTTACCAAAAAAATTACTTCTATGAAATTTGGATTATATTTAGATTTATATGAAGGATGAGTTCCCCTCATGGTAAAGCTCATTGGACAACACCATTTTTATTTTTTCATTAATTATCTTTGGTATATGTACATAGATCAAGTATAATGAGTTTACTGCATGGTCCCATGGGGGGGCTTGAGCTTCTATTTTCGTGGAGCAGGAGGTCCCATGAAAAAAAAAAATTGTGCTACGGGATTGATTGGAATCTCTTCCAGAAAAATAGGAGCCCCTACAGTATAGGGATGAATCTTTCAGCTGGTGAAAATGGGGTGGGGCTAGAAATTGCCCCTATAGCTTAGGAATTTTGTGTTCCATTTGTCACACATCTCAAACACAAGAAATTAAAAAATAGAAAAAAAAATTCTGAGCTTAAATTTTTAAGTAGAATTGCAACATTAAATCCATGGGACCACCAGCTTCCTCAAATTTTGGAGCTTAAAATTTTAAGCAGCAATGTACTACTAAATTCATGGGACCACTAGCTTCCCTATATTTAGGAGCCTAAATTTTTAAGCAGGATTGCAACTAAAATACATGGGACCATGTACTTTAAAATATTCCTAAAAAATCTAAGCAACACCCGCTGAGATTTTTAAGGAAGCCCCCCTCCATGGGACTGCACTCTTACTTATTGTTTATCCAAGGTCTCAAACTCTTGTAATTGGTGTTCTTGATATGTGTAATCATCAATGCTATCACTAAGGGAGATACATAATGATAGAATCTTAAGCTCAAGAGGCATTATGGCCTTCATTTCTTAAACTAAAGAGTAAGCCTAATGGGAGTTTGCATTCTAGTACAATATGCCCATAATGTTGGGACAAGCTATGTATGCATATTAGTACCATTTTTGTCAATTAGCTTTTGTAATATTTATTTAATAGTCTTGTACTAGAAAATTTAATAATACCTTCATTCCTTCTAATCCTAATAGAACTATTTTATTATACATTTCATTTAAACAATCTAGTTTCTTTCCTCTAAATTTATTCTTTGATTCATACATTTAGTTCACCAACCATTTTTGGAGTAATGTCATAAGACTCAAAGGCAAAATATGAAGAATTTTATCCAAGTTTCTATTGTATGCACCCTAAACTTTATACCATGAACTGTTTAATGAACTGTTTGATATAATGCCTCAAATAAATTTCCAATAGTGTTTTTGACGGAGTATGATATAAATAGTGTTTTTGATATAATGCCTCAAATAAATTTTCAATAGTGTTTTTGATATAATGCCTCAAATAAATTTGTTAATGAACTGTTTGATATAGGGTGCATACAATGGAAACACTATTTCTATCATACTCCATCAAAAATTACCATGAATTGTTTGATATAATGCCTCAAATAAATTTTCAATAGTGTTTTTGATATAATGCCTCAAATAAATTTGTTAATGAACTGTTTGATATAGGGTGCATACAATGGAAACACTATTTCTATCATACTCCATCAAAAATTACCATGAATTGTTTGATATAATGCCTCAAATAAATTTGTTAATGAATTGTTTGATATAGGGTGTATACAATGGAAACACTATTTCTATCATACTCCATCAAAAATTACCATGAACTGTTTGATATAATGCCTCAAATAAATTGGAGGTGCCCTGGTAGAAATGTATGCAAAATGTGGAAAAGCATAGACAAGGCATGTTAATTTTTCGATAGAGTAGAAATGTATCATCGAAATAATGTATGTTGAAAAGACTTTAGAAACTTTCAAACAAATGTAGTTTCCATTCAACAAATTTGCAAAATTTCGCATTTAGGGTTTCGAAATTCCACAAACAAATGCATTTTCAACTCTATGAAATTTGAATTTGACAAACCTGGTGCTCGATATGCAAGTTGGGTTGATGAACTTTTGAAAGATGAAGTTGAATTTGCGTTCGCCAGAGAGAATGAAGTCGTCGCCGTTTGCAGATCACGTTCGATTCGCCGCGCGCATGTAAGCACAGGGAAAGCAATGATAGAAGGCGAAAATGACAATGACATTCATGTTTTTTTTTTGTTTTTAGGGGGTTCGATCGAGACCCGTATTTAGAAACAAACCCTTAAAATATTTTTTAGGTTTGGGGGTTGATTGAACATATAATGTGGTTAGGCCGAACCGTCCAAGTTAGAGCCGAACTTGATGGAAGCTATGGCAAAAAAAAAAAATCCTTCCTCATCTCAATTGTAAACCACTATTGTGGTTTGACCCCTATACATGAGCATACATATACAAATGCCTAAAAATACATATACAAGAAAACAAACATAAACAAAACAAAAATAAGATACAAATAAATTAATATAAAGTATTTTAAAATAATCGATTCATAGTTTTGTTCTACTAGCACTTGCATCTAAAGGAGGTTCAAGGATTATGCTAATAGAATACTATGTATGTTAATATGTTAGAGAGTATGTATTTGTGCATGGATGTGCTGCAATTTCTACTTAAGTGTGGTTGGATTAAAAAATTAATAATAAGTGCT
>VDFB02256132.1:220621717-220638834 GCA_007258455.2 Sequoia sempervirens | reverse complement strand
TGCATGCATAATCAGAGTTTCTCTCAATGCACTCAGTGCAAAAACAAGAGTAATCCCTTGTGTCTAATATCCATCCATGGCGACTATCTGAACTCCTAACACAATGCAAAGATCTTGTTTTTCTACCCTCTTGCATCCTTGCATCGATCTTCTATCCACACCTAGATACATATGTACAACAAAAACTTATGTGAACAAATATGTATATATATTTTAAATTTAAATAAATTCAAAATTTTGATTTAATATAATTTATACATACCCGATATCTCCCAAAACACTCTATGTGGAATGTGTCGGTTTGTTCTTGAAGATGTGCCGACCACATTTGATGCAAAGTGTTTCTTGCACCATTCAACAACATCATGTGTATTGTTTAGACGATCTTCTGGATAACTCATTTGATGCATTCTTAAAGCTCGTTTGATGCAAGCTCTTGCTCCATCATGCTCACCCTTTCCATGCCCACTCTCAAAAAAACTCCAAACATGTGGTATTTTGTAGATTTTATGATATCTACAAAGTGTATAGAATGGCCGTGAAGATTTGAATTGTGCCACACATCCATCTGACCATACAAAATGATTTTCAAATTTTACACCCCTGCTTCTCAAATTCTCAAAAAATATTGTAAAGCAATGTTGGACAAAAAGTGTGTCATGCTCTTTATCATCACTAATATAAAGGTGATATTCTTTTTTAATGAATCGTTCTTCATCTGTACTCTCAACACCATCCAATTCTGATTGTGCATGTCGATAACACACATGAACCATAATAGTGATCTCTTTGAAAAGTAATACTGACAACTCCTTTGATGTACAAAGGAGTAATTTTCTGCAAAGTCAACTACTAATAGAAACTATTCCACGGGAAAGTATCTCTCACAATGTTTGGAATTTTACCAGTTTTGCCACTTAGCAAAAAAAGGAATGATGTATGTATGGTTGGTTGTATCAATTTGCAAAAATCTTCCATAAATTTTCCAATGGGAATCTCCTCTTCTACATAATTCAACCTTGTGGATTCTTTCCCAAAATTTGTTTGCAACTTTACATACTTGTACCTGTGTTAGTAAAATATATGAGTAACTAATAAACCACACTTGATCAATGAAAAATTACATCAAAGAGAATCCAAATAAAAATCTATGAGAAATGAAACAAATAAACTCTCTTAAAAAATAATACTTACCTCTTGCAATTTATTGTCTTTGTTAGGTCAGTATCCTCAATTCTTGAAGGAAATTTAGCCAAATTTCCACATGTCTCACAAATTCCTTTTATGCAATTTATTTGAGGTCCATTTTCATGATCATATAATATAGAATTTATGAACAAACTTGCCTGTTTAGGAGATGCATTTTGAAACCCACATATTTCTTCTCTCATCTTTCAAAACACCTGATAGTAGAGATCAAATTCAATATAATAACGACAACAACAAGTTTCAAAAAACTTGTTTATTTTCACATAATATGGCTTTAACCTTTGAAACATTCTTTGCCCAATCTTTATATGAGGATATGCATTACAAAAGTTCATATACATCTCAAATTATGTTATGTCTAGCCAATGTTTGATATGATTTTCATAAATACTAGGTCCAATCCTATGTCTCATAACATCTCTAGTATTTGATGATGGACGAGTCTGATCATGCCAAAAACCTGAGACCAAGTTCCTAACAACATCTTCAATCATGTTAGAACGGGGAGCTTTTACACATACTTCCCAATTGCCTTCTAAACTCTCATCCAAAAACTTTCTATTTTTCTCATATTTTATCAATGTGGTTCTACTATAACCAATTTCAGTTGAAAGTGCAGACATTTTTCTTTTTCTTGCTATATCTTGATGTATAATAGATGTCAACATCACCCTTCTTGTAATGGCCTTATCCACTGATCGAGATCCTTTCCCAATGGAATCTAAACGCTTTTTAACATTTTGAACAATATCCTTTTGTAATCCCATGTGTTTCTTCTTATTTGATGCCGAATGTACACCCAACAATTGTAATGACTCTTTGAGCTCATCACGAAGAAGTAAACGTGATAATAATTGGGTTTTTTCAAGTGTATCAAGATGATTGAAATGATGATTTATCATTCCATTTACAGATTTAGTCATTGACCTCTTTCTCTTATTATAAGGCTAGTTGGCATAATATTTCAGTTTTCTCCATATCCATTTCAAGTAAATGATCTTGTAGACATCCAAATTTGACCACTTCCATATGGTCAAAGTCGTCTTCTTAATCACCCCTTTGTTTTTTTAAAATCATCCTCTTTTTTGGCATTAATTAAATCATTCATTTAATTAATATTGTGTTTTTTGCATAAGGTTTCCCAAAGTATTTAATTTAATAAATAATTTTCCCCTCTTTTCCTCTCTAAATCAAATAAATGTATCACTTTATTTAATTTAGTCATATTATCTTTTGGAATTTTAAATTTATTTTTAAATTCCCTATTTTCTCTCATTGTCACATCCTCCAACTTTTGCAAGTTGGCCTCTAATCCCTCTTAGAAATCTAACCCTCTTTCTTAATCATAATTAATTTATGATTAAGATGTGCACATCCCTAATCATCATTAGGGTCCCATCCTCCATAATTTCCCACTTGCCTCTAATGAGTCCTTAATTAGTCTAATCAAGTACTTGCACAACCTTAATCACGCAATTAGGTCATCTCTAATCCCCATATCATTTATGGAATGTGTCATTAGTCAACTTCATTAAAAACTTTCTTTTTTTGAACAAGGCATCTCCATTCCCCATGTGAATTTTTAATTCACATTTAATCCCCCAATGCATTTAAAGGAATTTTAAATTTCTTCTCTAATCCCCATGAGAATATAATTTGAGGAATTTTTAATTCCCCACTTGTCCTCTCACCCACATGGGAACAAGTACCTCCTTTATGAGGAGATCTTGTCTCAATCCCAAGGTACTATGTACCCTCTCCATGTCATGTACTATCCTTCCGCCTCATGTACACATCACCCTTTTTGAGCCATATCACATGCCACATGATGTGAGGGCTTGTGAGTTCTCAACTCACCTTAGCCCTACATCTTGATCTTTGTGGCTCAATCTTGACCATCCATTTCCCTAGAGAATTCCAAAATCTCTATAAATACCCCCTCTTTTCTCTCATTTTAGGAGAGATCATGCATTGTAGCCAAACTCTTGCAAAGAAATTCTAGAATCCATACTTAGCCATTTTTACACTTGCATCCACTTTCATCCATTATCATATCATCATCTAGCTTGCATGTCTTGCCATTCAAGGAGCACACACACCAAAGATCGAAGGGCCAACCAAAGGATCGATTCAAGACAAGGTATAAAATTTCATTTTGTCATCTTTACTTTGTATTGAATCCAACTAGGCTAATCTTGAGGTGTAGGTTGTTTTTAGTGTTATTTTGCACTCTTTTGTTTGCTGCTCGTATTCTAGCACATAAATTCGCCCTATCACAAATCTAAATTTCTATGAGAAATTTGTTTCCTCACCTTCTCAGCTAGTTTTATATGCTCATCCATACCAGTAGGAGGAAGTGATCCCGACCCCTCTCCAACACGCATTGTTTGAACTTGTGCCTCCTCCCTATCTTCAAGGACCATGCATTCTTGAGCGGATTCATTTGATCCAATGTCTAGATTTGGCTCGACTTGAGCATGAAAACTTCCTGCTTATTGAGCCCTTCCTACACATGTGTCAAAAAATATTTTTCAAATAAAAGTGAGAGATGATGTTAAATATATAAGTGAAGTTTATGTATGCAAGCAAAAAAATTGATAAAACATGATGAGCTATAAGTGAGAGAAGTTTGTGCTATTTATATATGCTCATCCATACCAATAGAAGGAAGTGATCTTGACCCTCTCCAAATACATTGTTTGAACTTGTCTCCTCCCTAACTTCAAGGTCCATGTGTTCTTCAATGGATTCTTTTGATCCAATATCTAGATTTTGCCCGACTCCAGCTTGAGGAATCCCTAGAGCATAAAACATAAAAATAATTTGAGAACATTGAAGTGATGAAAATAAAATAATTATTCCTTGGCACCATATAGCTTGAGTTTTGATGTATACATGTGTTATTCTCTAGAAAACCTCACATTGCATTGGATTTAAGTATAATTTGAGTTCTAATTTTCAAATAATTCTAGAGCTTAGAATTGGGCATTTATTAAAATATTTAAAAAATATTTTTTTAAAGGAACTATTGATCATTAGATTAAATTCAATGGGAGTTTACAAAAATATTAAGCTAATTAGATGTTGCAATGTAGATTGGATAGGGGATTTTGATCACCAAATATCAACATTAGAATGCTACTTCATTATACATGAAGGTGTAGTTTCATGAATAATTAAGAAACAATGGTTTCTTTCAAAGTGCAAAGTTAGAATATATAGGGAATTGCAAAGCCATAAAATAATTAATGTGGCTGAAAAATTATGAAATCAAAGTGGCATAAGGAGGGGACACAAAATTTAAGGTTTCATCGAGAACTAAGCATGTATTGAAGTACACTCATCATTTTCTTCATGAACAAAGTAAAGAGAAAATTGTGTAGATGCAATACTCAACAATGATAATGTGATGACAAAAAAATTAAACAAAGGTATTGGTAAAAGATAAGTGTAAGGTTTGTAGGGAAGGATTTAATGCACAATATTTTAGTTTAAGAGTACATTTTAAGTTGGGGTATTGTAAGTTGAAAAATGGTCATACATTAAACATTTCTAATTTTAATAAGAAAGCCAATGCAAAATGTATGCACATACAATTTTAAACACACACTTGAGAGAGAGAGAGAAGAAACAAGCATGTACCTTGTTTCTTTCTATGATAATTTTCCAAGTTTTATTCATGCCTCTTATGTTCTTCTTTTGACAATTTTCGTTGAGACGCATTTTTTCTTTTTCTTTGTTGTCACATTTTCTTCTTCAACTTAAAGATGACTCAAAACAAGTCCTCTACCAACTTAGTTAAATTATCCTCCAAATTTTTCCTTGATTGATAAAAATGAAAAGTTGTCGAGCTCCAATATTTGCCTCCTTGATAAATGTGCAAAAAGTTCTCCAAAATCTACGCTCCAAGTGATATAAATGACAATTAATCTTGCAATTTGATATCCAGAATAATGAAAAATAAGCTTCTATTTATATGCATATCCAGGATGGGAAAAAACTTATTCTAGTGTACATGGAATAACTAGATCCTAGTTTAAATGAATCAAGTAGTAAACAAACAAGTTATTTCATTCAGGGGTTTGTTGTTATTTAATTCATAGGTATGCACAACATATCTAGTAATTTTAGAATTTTGTTAAAAGTGTCAAAAATGTATATTAGAGGTATAATTTGAATTGAATTTTCTTAATTATATTTGAATTGAATTTCAAGTTACTTGTCAAAAATGTATAATAGAGGTATAATTTGAATTAAATCTTCTTCATTATATTTGAATTGAATTTCAACTTACTTGTCAAAAACGTATAATAGAGGTATAATTTGAATTGAATTTTCTTAATTATATTTGAATTGAATTTCAAGTTACTTGTCAAAAAGATTAAATCTTGTTCTCAACTCAATGGTTCATGTTGGTTAAGTCATTTAAAAAAAAAAATTTATTGTGATCAACATGAATGAACTTAATTATAAAGTGGCATTGATTTCCCTAAAATTCTACTAGAGATCAAATGTATATTGAATATAAGGAAATGTAAGTTGTAAGAGATCATAAAATAAGAAAACATGCATGTATATTGAATATTTAAAGCAAATGCATACATATATTATGTGTAAACATGTTTAAACCATAAGAAAACACATGCACATACATGTAAAGGGATTCAATGTATAAACATAACACATATTATAAGCAAAGAGGAAAATGTATGTATATATCATATAAGAAAATATATGTACATATCATATAAGCAAAAATGTAAATTAAAGATCATCAAATGCCTAATACTAAAGATCAACAAATAAGAAAAATGTATGTATATCATATAAGCAAATGTGTTAGAGATCATGGGTGATCCCACAATAGTGGTTTATAATTTTGGCCAACCGGACCTAAATTTTTTTAAAACTAAATCTTCAAGCATCTCTGGCACCTATAGCGCTGTGTGTCCGTGAAGAATTTGAAGATGATGCAAACTAGAGTCTCGTCACATTTTATCTGTAGATTCTAAAAATATATTTTTAAATTTTTTTGGAATTATATTCCACTTCTTTTTCCATCTCCCACGAAAACTAGTTTTTTTCAAAAAACAACATTTTTAAAAAGCGACGCACATTGTATAATGCATAACTTTTTTTCCATGAAGGATAAAATTCTAATTCTTTCCAATTTAGATTCATAACTCTGATATCTAGTGCTTCCACTTGGTTAGATAGTTTTTTATTGAATATTTTTTCTTTAATCAAGTTTTGAATTCAAACCAATTATAATTCAGACATAGGCTTAATCGTGATAACGATAACTTTTTTGTATATATCAAAATTCAATTTTATTTTTTTCTATTGGATCAACGACTTCATTATCTGGTGCAATCATATTTTTCAAAAAAAAAAATGATAATCTGCTATTTTTCCACCTGTAGTACAGAGACCTTCATTTTCGATGAAAAACCTATGTTTAATAAAACTAAAAAAATGAATACATAATAAAACCAAAACATATTAAAATTATATTCGTTAGATAGCTCGTTTTGAGGACTACTTGATTCCAGTTTGGGTTTGTGAATATTCCTCCATTTTCATCCTCAAACCGAGCTTCGAAGTGCCAAAATTCAAGTTTTTTCTTGTGTCTCAGGGGGAGATGAGGAATAAAGGGGGTTCAAGCGAACCTCTAGGGGTTCATTTGAACCAGGGTTCATTCGAACCAGGGTTTGTTCGAACCAGGGTTCATTTGAACCCCCCTTCTATAAGGGGTTTTGATGGCTTTTTTGGCGGGAAATTATTAAGAGGATTCGGCCAAACCCCTAATTGGTTCGGTCGAACCAATAGGTTCGTACAAACCCCTAAAATCAAGTTTTTTGCAATGCATTCATTTTTTGTGAGTTTTCCTTCCTCACTTCAATTGTAAACCACTATTGTTGCTTCACCCTCATCAAATCTCAAATACTAAAGATCATCATGTATAAGCAAATGCATGTGGTAAAGATCAAAAATCTAGTGTGCATGGCCTAATATGAATGTCTACTCCTAGTCGAATGGCCATCTGAATGAGAACAACCCTGCTCTGATGGATGTGCTGAGCCCTGCAAATAAAATTGTGTACAGGATGTGTTAAATACATATAATTTATATTAAATAAATTTTATGAAAGTTATTAAATGAACTTGTATTTTTAAATATCAATCTAGATCTATGCATACATAAATATTGCATGTACATATACACATGTGATTATATAAAAAATAAAAAACTCACATGTCCACTGGCAGCAGATTCATCCACAGAGTCACATTGATCATGCACATGATCTGGACCAAGGCTAGGAGTGATATGAGGTATGTCCACCTGTAACAATATATATACATATATATATATCAACTTACATGAATATCTAGTTAAAAAGAAATTAAAACAATGAAAAAGAATTGAAACATGCACATGCACACATACATGAATATCATTTGATGTCAGGATGACCTAAAGTCCTCACGAAGCAGTCGCCTCCACCATATCCACCAAATGGTCAAGTGACGAATCAACATTTGCATCCATCTGATCTATCCCATGTCGTGCTAGAAATGATGGATGTAGAGGACTATGAAGGTGAGATGGCATCAATGATGATGAACCGGAACCAATCAACATATCAGTAAAACCCATAGTCTGTGTTGTTGCCGAATGAACTGTAGGTGGATCCTGATGCACACTAGTGCTCGGGTGAGAGTGATGGGATCCTAGAACTGAAAGACCTCTACATCTCAAATGATCTCTAACATGCTCTATGCCGATCCATTGTCCTAATGCAATGTTGTGCCTCCAAGGACTCTCGGCCAAACAATGTAGAGTCATGTGTGACATATCTCCTATAAGTGCATCAAGCTGTGTAGGAGTAGGGATGCCGGTCATTGTAAAAGGATCCATGGTGGTCCATTGTGCTGAAAATGGTGTGGATCGAGAATGTCTAGATATCAAATACTGACCTACACGATCATCAGATATCCTAGTGGTGGCGGCCTCAATGTCACCTACAGTGTCAATTGCTTCCTTTTGGGAAGCAACGACAACCTCATCTGCTATGGGGGCTAGAGCTGGGGTGAGAGCAGGAGACCTCCTCACCAACCAATGCCCTAAACACTGGGGCTAGTCTATTTGCTCGATGATAGGTGGGCCTATTAGCAATCTTGCCATGCCCCTGACCAACATATGGTGGAATGTCCAAGTAGTTAACTTTGAGGCCCAAATGGACCTCAACATACAACTGCTGAACAAAATATAATGGGATCTGGTCATTGTTTGGGTATAGACCATGTGCTGCAAGAAATCATGGGTAGATCAATAATGAGGCCATAACATGATCAACACATCTAGTGACCTGGTATCCCCTAACATTATGCACATTTTGATAAAATGGAAAACAAGTGGTTTTATCATTTCTTTGGTGACACTATCCTGTATTTGTTTAAGGGGAATGTCACCATGTACTTCTTCCCACATGTAGGAAAGAATAGTAGTCACTCTATCTGAGGAATATGCACTAGTCCTCTCAAGTTCATCTTTTAGTTTTTCTAGACTATGCAATATTAACATGCATGGTTCACTATATATCCTTGGGTTTGCACGATTTGCTAATGAATCTCTCAATTTTTTAATCTCATTACTAGTATTTGCAAACAAAGAATCTGGCGGATGGAATATGATCGCATTTTCCATGTTATATATATATAATACCTAAAAGAGCAATGAGACTTTGGTAAATAATATATCTAGATAAAGGGAATACAAATCTAAAATGGTTGTAATAATTCATCTACTCGTAATAATATTAAATGGAAAAGCGATGAAAGAAGAATAAGAATACAAAGATTAGTATAAAATTATTTGAAAATAATTGGGGATAAAAATATTTAATCCTAATGGTTGCTAACATAAATGAACTTCAAAATAGGATTATGTAAGTGAGAAAAAGTTCTATTGCCTTCATTGAGCTAAATTTATCTAGTTAAGATATGTCTAAAATTAAGAATTCACACTGAATATCGATATTCCATAAGAATCTCATAAAAGAGGATGAATTTAATGGAAGATAATATAAAATCCTCCATATGAGGGATGAATTTTTATCATTAATATGGTGAATCATCCTCGAGATTATATGGCCAATAACATCAAAATTATAGATTGGAAAGCAAAATGTCGGACATTTATCATATTTTTATATATGTATAAAGTTTAGATACCATCAAACTATTTAAACTTATATGGGTGCATAAAAGCTATAAATTGAATGGATTAAAACTAATTTATTAAGAATCAAAACTAATAAATTTTGACTTCATAATGCATGTACTTGTTATAAATATCTCACTAATCCAACCATACATTTTATATATGTTAAAAAATATATAATTGTTATGCCCATAATTTTTCACTATATCTTGACGCACAGATCTCGTTCAACTAGATCAATTAAAAATTATTTGTAATGTTGGAGGAAAATGGATTTAATATCATTAGAGTTGTCATGGAACTACCTCTCTTGATCAATGATAGATATTATCCACTCTCAAGAATGTAAATATGTTCGAGATAACTAAAAAATAATTTGTATCCCTTATATCCTTTCATCAATGTAGCCTATCTCTTAATTGAGATCCTCTACCACAATTAAGTTCAAATCTTCCTAAGTTTTATTTCTTGAGGCTTAACCACTCATTGTAGAAAAGTTATTAGTAGCTAAAGAAGCCAAAACAAGTTTTTCTATTTGGATCCATATTTTTTTCCATTCTAGATCTCTTTCTAGCCATATTCTTATTGCTAAGATCATAGTAAGGTAGTGCAATAGATTTAATCGCATCACATTCCTAGTGTATCCATACCATTTTGATGAGGTCTAAGACATCAGCAAAGGGATATTAGGAAGCAAGGTGGTCAATTTGATTGACGTGGGAAGTGTTGAGTTTGAAAGATAGATTATTACGTATGAGGAATAAGAATTTTGAAAAGTTTAAAGAATTGGGAGGTGATATGTGAGATAGGTTTAATAGAATCTACTTAAATAAAGGTGTTTTGTGGAGAGGGGACAATGGAAAGAGAAATAACTAAGTTTTAATCTATCAATACAACTAAGTTTCCCTTAGTTCACCATCTCTTTAGTTGGTCCAAGTGAACTAGTGATCAATATAAGAATATTTTTTGTCTAAAATGGGATCTAAACCCCTCATGGTATTTCTAGTTAGGATGTAGGAATTCAATTTTTTTTAGAGTTTATGAGAACTAAACCAACTTGTATCTTGGTTTTTTCCACCATATCATATTCACCTCCTTGTAGCCATTTAGTCATAGGGAGGGCATAAAAATCCATTCCCACAATTTAACTTGAGATGAGGAGTCATTAGGCATGTACAATAAAGAAAAAATGAATAGGTATTCCTTGGATTAGTAGCTGTAAGCACTAAGCACAATTGTTGTTGGGATACACTCCTCAATAGATGATAAACTTAGCCAAGCATTGGGAAAGGTGGGTCAACCTTGCATCCTAATATTTTGATTTATTATTTTGTCCTCATATTAGGAAATGAGGCATCTCACTTTGTGTTGGTAGTTATTTGTCATTTGTTGAATGCTTCCAGGAAGTGTCTAAGATGTTCTAAATGCATATAATATTATTATAGCTTTATAAGATGAAACCCTCTTATGACATATTCTTATGACATTTAGAAACTATGACTATAGAATATTCTGATGAAGTATTGACCAACATTATGAAAAATCTTAAGAAATAGCAACTGTGTCAAGGAAAAATATGTGGACATTTACAAGAACTTTCTTTTTTAAGAAAAAGTGGGATACCACTTATAATTTTATTTATATATAATATTTTACATATAGTTCGGTGGACATCTTGGCTGGAAAGAACTAACAAAGAAAACCCCCGATTAAGTCAGAATGTAAATTTTACAAAATATCAAAAGACCCGGTGAGGAGTCCTAGTACAAATGACCAATTGTCAGTTACAATGTTACAAAAGCACATTGGTTGAATACATCGATACATATCGCATTCTTATGCACCCAAAATACCCAAAAGAAGACATCATACTAGATATACCTGTGACCTAAATACATAACACAATGGAGATTACAAAACCTTACTAAACATAAGACTGATAAGCTAAGAATCCACTTTCAAAAAGATGTAGACTTTCCACCAACATGCTGAAAGCCATTAACCGATCTTTCTTTTGTTTCCACTTGTTTACCTTTGTGTTGGTGATCATGCTCAAATGAAGGTTTTGATTTGTTTTAATATCAGGCACATAATGATAACATAATTTCTTTTTGGATGAAGATCATGGAAGTTACAAATCATGAATGGAAACATGAATTCTCAAGAAAAATGGCATGATATTTTCTTTTCAAATCATCAATCCTCCATGGAAATGGCGGTCTGTATCATTTTAGAACTTGAGTAGAGATGTGAGAAGAAGTTCATGCATTGTGGATAATAACATGCCTTGGAATATGTAGACACTAGGTCTCTCTTCTTATGAAACAAAACCTTCTTTGAATAATTAACATTCAAAGAAATTAATCTGAGTTTGTGACATGTATCCACACTAGAAACCAACAATGGAAGATTCAGAAATTATCACTTCAGGAATTCCACCAAGTATAGATAACATTCATACTAGAAATAACAACAAAGACCAAATTTCATAGAAATAAAGTTCATGTGTTATATATCATGCCTTTGAGGGTCCCACAGTACCATGAGCCTTTTAGAAATCCTTCTCCATCTAAATGCATCCATTCCAAGACCATTTGGGAGGTGGGATTACAAAATATGAACAAGTATTAATTTCTAATGTTAATTATTGAAAGAGGTATATAAATTATTCTCATCTTAATTCTCATACAGAGTTGTCTTAGTGAATTTCTCAATGTATGAGTTCCATATATTTGTAAATTTTTCTTAATATAAAAACATATTTTATTTCATTAATTAACTTATCTATTCCATGTTACAAAGGATGCTCTTCTTTTAAATTATAAGTATATAATTCAAAATTAATTAGTAATTTTCAAGATAGAGTACACACAATTTCTTTAGTTAAAATAAAATAATATTCTTATTTCCATGTGAGAGTTATGTAGAATGGTAGTTTGATGTCTCAAAAATATTTCTTTCATATATACTAAATTTTTATCATTGTACATTATGAGTGAATCATCTCAATTATATATCCAAGCACATCAAAAATTTATAAAGTGGAAAGAAAAATAATCACACATTTATCATATTTTTGTAAGGTGTTCGAAAAGACTAAAAGTTTCCCTAGAAAGAACTAATTAAGGAATAAAAAAATGGAAAGTGTCTACCTCATTGTATGTTGACCTTTCCCATATAAAAAGATCATGGAAATGCTAAATGAGTTGATATAAGAATTTTTAAGAATGAAGGCACAAAATTCATAACACTTTAATCCTAAAAGCAACAAGAAAGGCAATGATAAAATCTTCCTAGTTATTTTGAAAGAAACTTTAAAAGGTTCTAAATCCCCTTCACACCCCTTTCTAAATGAAGATAAAATAAATAAGTTACCAAATATTTCTTAGAGTTTAAGGTGGTGATTTTA
Organism: Sequoia sempervirens; assembly: GCA_007258455.2. Classification (NCBI taxonomy): domain Eukaryota; kingdom Viridiplantae; phylum Streptophyta; class Pinopsida; order Cupressales; family Cupressaceae; genus Sequoia; species Sequoia sempervirens. The sequence continues at coordinate 220,625,990 of VDFB02256132.1, read as the reverse complement.
ATATGATTTGAGAATAAATAAGATAAATTAGATGGAATCAAGTTTTGTTGTAAAGGTGATGAATTTTGGGGGAATAAGATGAAAATAATTTTGAACCTAGTTGACTCATTAAATGGCAATAAGATAGATTTTAAAGGGGCTTTATTTAAAATATGTAATAGTTAGATATGTACTAATACATTATATTCTCTATTAGATAGTTATTTCTTCCATAAACATTTCTTACAATCTTATAATTTATTAATAATAGTGATGTGTGCATCCCTAGACACTCTTTGATAACCACACTATTAATGTTTCTATTTTTACTAGAGGATACTCTAATTGAAGAGCATGTATACCATTAAGGATAAAATTTAGACTTTAAGTTGAAAGAAAATGTCAAATATTTAGAATAAAAATGGTGGGGATGGAAAACAAGCTTCAAGAATGTCCTTGTAATAATTAATTACAATAATAAATGATTAAAACTAAACACGAATGGATATGTCACCAATAATTTTTAGATAAAATGACTAAAATTAGAGCCAAGATATCTTAGTTCAAGTATCATGATAAAGGTATCAAATTCTTATTCAATGTAAACATAGCCGAGTTTGATAGAAAAAAAGTTGGCCCCATTAATACTAGGGGAGCATTGTCTAATGAGATTAAGTTGACACTATATTCAATTTTTAGAAGTTAGAACCCTAACATTTATATGAGGCTTGTAAAATAGAACCTTATTAGGAAGAGTAGGAGAGGAGAAATGAACCCATAATAATTATACTTATACAAATAAAAATAATAATAATGTCTAACCATTTCAAAATGTTAAATTTGTTTCACTAATATGGTGATCAATAGCTAATTTGTACAAGGAGGTGCAATTTATAGGGAAATGAAGACTACATAAGAGGAGAATTTATAACATAGTAGCTTGGTTGTAGTTGTTTCTTGAGCATTAACTATTTTCTTTTTTTTCTTTTGTTGTTGAATATTTTATTTGATCTCTTAAAACTTATCAATGGTGCTTGATCTTCATAATGATTATTTTCTTCTTTTTCAATTATTATCATCTTAGAAGGAATACCATTTCAATTTAGAGCAGGGAGAAATGTATTTTTCTTTTAAAGTATTTAAAATATTATATTTATTTGATGGTTCCTTCTTAACCTCTTCCACTCCTTGGAAAAAATTATCGAACCACTTGAATCTCCTTATATTAATCAATTTACTTCTATGATTTATGTATGCATTTTTAGTGATTTACTCTTTATCCTTTCAATTTATTCATGATATACTTTAATATAGTTATAACAAGTATATAATATTTTTTCATAATTGGATATGCCTTAAGAAACTCTTTAAACGTGAAATTATTTGATGAGGAAAGATATAAATTAAGGTTATTCTTTCTTACTTACCTCATGCTCATCCATATTTTTTGTCCATAAATATACCAAATCAAATTGGATTTTGCAAAGAGGATAGCTATATTTTAAATATTCGCTCTTAGTCAAAGTCATTTATTTCTACATACAAATTTAAAATTGATTTATGTAATTTAATTTTTAATAGTTTTAACATAGATATATGAAGAATAGTTTTAAATATATATATATAGTAAAGTGGACATATTTTTATATTTTCCTAATAAGTATAATGCCTAATTCTCCTCAATGGGTTAAGATGACTCTTAATAACATAGTTAGCTCATGCAAATGTAATAGTGTAAAATACGGTCATGAAGGTGCATTTAAAAATGATTTTTCCCCTATATGGGGGAGATAATGTGATGAGGAGCATATATATGTAGTGGGTGAGGATCATAAACAATGAATCCCTATCCAAGTGATGAAGTAACATAGATCTAATTGGCTTGATAATTATCATGTCATAATCAATTATGAGGGACCATGTTGACAAATAATCATGTAAGTGTAAATAGATAATGATGTGATTGTGAAGGTATATGTAAATCTAATTATCCCTAGATGGAAAGGATAACACAATAAATATCATTAGGTGAAATGGGTATAAGAAAGGTAATATGTGATGAGTAAGCACCATTTCCCACATACAATAGGATCACCAATAGTATAATTTAAAATGCATGATATTATCTGGTTATTTCATATATTTTCAATTGGGAGTGAAAAAACCAAATGCACAAGTGTTGAACTAGGGAATAATGGTAAAAGGACTGATCCAATTGGGTCAAAATTTACCAAAAAAATTACTTCTATGAAATTTGGATTATATTTAGATTTATATGAAGGATGAGTTCCCCTCATGGTAAAGCTCATTGGACAACACCATTTTTATTTTTTCATTAATTATCTTTGGTATATGTACATAGATCAAGTATAATGAGTTTACTGCATGGTCCCATGGGGGGGCTTGAGCTTCTATTTTCGTGGAGCAGGAGGTCCCATGAAAAAAAAAAATTGTGCTACGGGATTGATTGGAATCTCTTCCAGAAAAATAGGAGCCCCTACAGTATAGGGATGAATCTTTCAGCTGGTGAAAATGGGGTGGGGCTAGAAATTGCCCCTATAGCTTAGGAATTTTGTGTTCCATTTGTCACACATCTCAAACACAAGAAATTAAAAAATAGAAAAAAAAATTCTGAGCTTAAATTTTTAAGTAGAATTGCAACATTAAATCCATGGGACCACCAGCTTCCTCAAATTTTGGAGCTTAAAATTTTAAGCAGCAATGTACTACTAAATTCATGGGACCACTAGCTTCCCTATATTTAGGAGCCTAAATTTTTAAGCAGGATTGCAACTAAAATACATGGGACCATGTACTTTAAAATATTCCTAAAAAATCTAAGCAACACCCGCTGAGATTTTTAAGGAAGCCCCCCTCCATGGGACTGCACTCTTACTTATTGTTTATCCAAGGTCTCAAACTCTTGTAATTGGTGTTCTTGATATGTGTAATCATCAATGCTATCACTAAGGGAGATACATAATGATAGAATCTTAAGCTCAAGAGGCATTATGGCCTTCATTTCTTAAACTAAAGAGTAAGCCTAATGGGAGTTTGCATTCTAGTACAATATGCCCATAATGTTGGGACAAGCTATGTATGCATATTAGTACCATTTTTGTCAATTAGCTTTTGTAATATTTATTTAATAGTCTTGTACTAGAAAATTTAATAATACCTTCATTCCTTCTAATCCTAATAGAACTATTTTATTATACATTTCATTTAAACAATCTAGTTTCTTTCCTCTAAATTTATTCTTTGATTCATACATTTAGTTCACCAACCATTTTTGGAGTAATGTCATAAGACTCAAAGGCAAAATATGAAGAATTTTATCCAAGTTTCTATTGTATGCACCCTAAACTTTATACCATGAACTGTTTAATGAACTGTTTGATATAATGCCTCAAATAAATTTCCAATAGTGTTTTTGACGGAGTATGATATAAATAGTGTTTTTAATATAATGACTCAAATAAATTTCCAATAGTGTTTTTGATATAATGCCTCAAATAAATTTGTTAATGAAGCTGTTTGATATAGGGTGCATACAATGGAAACACTATTTCTATCATACTCCATCAAAAATTACCATGGTGTTTGATATAATGCCTCAAATAAATTTTTCAATAGTGTTTTTGATATAATGCCTCAAATAAATTTGTTAATGAACTGTTTGATATAGGGTGCATACAATGGAAACACTATTTCTATCATACTCCATCAAAAATTACCATGAATTGTTTGATATAATGCCTCAAATAAATTTGTTAATGAATTGTTTGATATAGGGTGTATACAATGGAAACACTATTTCTATCATACTCCATCAAAAATTACCATGAACTGTTTGATATAATGCCTCAAATAAATTGGAGGTGCCCTGGTAGAAATGTATGCAAAATGTGGAAAAGCATAGACAAGGCATGTTAATTTTTCGATAGAGTAGAAATGTATCATCGAAATAATGTATGTTGAAAAGACTTTAGAAACTTTCAAACAAATGTAGTTTCCATTCAACAAATTTGCAAAATTTCGCATTTAGGGTTTCGAAATTCCACAAACAAATGCATTTTCAACTCTATGAAATTTGAATTTGACAAACCTGGTGCTCGATATGCAAGTTGGGTTGATGAACTTTTGAAAGATGAAGTTGAATTTGCGTTCGCCAGAGAGAATGAAGTCGTCGCCGTTTGCAGATCACGTTCGATTCGCCGCGCGCATGTAAGCACAGGGAAAGCAATGATAGAAGGCGAAAATGACAATGACATTCATGTTTTTTTTTTGTTTT
>VDFB02256132.1:220503874-220621617 GCA_007258455.2 Sequoia sempervirens | reverse complement strand
ATTCATAAATATTTGCATAAGTTTGACAAAAGTGCTTTTCATTTTTGGATACACATTGTTTGCATTTTTAAAGTCTTGCATACATTGGATAAAAGTACTTTTCATCTTTGGATATACATTTTTTATATTTTTGAAGCATTGCATAAGATGGCTAGAAGTACTTTTCACTTTTGGTCAAACAATGTTAGTATACTACCTTTCTAAACATGCTAAGAAAGAGATTACAATGGTGGATAATCATGACAATCAAATTTTGTCTTCCCCTAATATCTCTCCAATTTGTGACAAAAATATTTTGGTGATAGAAGATCAAAACAATGAGAGTTATGAGAGTCCTCTTTGTCTCTCTTCCCCTAGGGAAAAAACTATTGAACAAGACAATACCATCATTGAAAAGCAAGACAATTCAACCATTGATCATTCCCCTATTTTTGATGAACTTATTTTAGATGAACCAAACAACGAATGTCGTGAACATCTAGTTTTTATTTCTCCTAAAAAATATCCTCCTAGGGAGGATACCATGGTGCAAGAAAATGTGGACATTGAAACATGTCTTTCAAACAATAGTGATGGGGCTTACTTAGATGAAGATGATGAAGAGACTTTAGACTCCCCTTCACTAATACATCATGAAAATTCTTCTGAGGTTATGCACATTAGATATCCCTTGAAGTACTCTCTTGAGCCTAAAATTATCATTTATCCACCCTCACAAAAACCACAAACTCAAAATAAACCTGTCCTCATCCTTGAACCACCTAAGAATAATGTTTCACAATAGCTGAGTCACAATACCATTGCTCATATGTACAACACTAGGAAAAATCCACAACCAAGGCAAACACCTTCAACATCCCTCCAATTACCTAATCCAATCTTGCCTAGTGCTCCTCATTTGACCGCAAATAATGGAAAGGAATATAATCTTGTTGAACACCTTAAGAATACTCCAACTAATATTTTTGTATGGGAACTACTTCAAACGTCACCTAGTCATAATAGAATTCTTCAAGAAGCTTTGCAACAAGTTAGGATTCCTCCTAACACTAGTTCAAACAATGTGGCAACACTAGTTCAAGGAATGAATGACATGAACATAGATATTGGTTTTCACAAGAGCGAGTTACCTCCCTTAGAAATTCAAAAGAAATATAAAGATTTCAACATAATAGTCCACATCAATCAAATTGTAATAAAATGAACCCTTGTTGACAATGGTTCAAACCTAAATGTGTGCAGTGTTAGCCTTTTGAAAAGAATTCGAATGAGTTAAGATGATATTAAACCTGATTCTTTATCTATTCATGGATTTGACAACATAGGAAAACAACTACTCAGAATCATCACATTACCTATCAGAGTTGGGAAAGTAACATTACAAACTTTTGTCCATGTTATGCCTGATGATCTTTCTTACAACCTCCTTTTAGGGAGACCATGGATTCTTGAAATGGTGTCCCTTCTACTTTGCATCGTGTCATGAAGTATGTCTATAACAACAAATTTTGCACACTAAAAGTTGATCCCCTCAAAGTTGTTTAATGGCCAAGAGAGAAGGAAAAGATCCTTTGGAAGCATTTTATACAACTAAAAAAGTGAAAAATACAAAGGAAGAAGAACACACAAAGAAAATTGAGGAATTCACTAAGCTATTGGATGACAATTGGGGTTCCTTATATTTCACACCAATATTCATGGGAGAATACAAGATCATAAACAAAGAGTCTGAAAATGGAAAAGAAAAATCAGTAATGTCAACACAAAATTTGAAACCATCCACCTCAACTATTTTAGAAGATCAAAAAAATTACACAACAAAATTTGATGAAGTTGACTATGAACAACTACTGAATCCTAAAGAAATGAAAAATATTTATGGAAGGGGTTATGAACTTATGAAACAACTTCGTTCTAGTGGAAAAGGATGTGATGCTAGAGAACAAGGTATATGTGTCCTTGTAGACCCTAACACACAAGAAACAACCTGTGGTCTTGGCTATTATCCTTTGATAGAAATAAAACTATCAAACAAGCCCTTGTTCAATATCAACAATCTTACAAAAGATTCCTCTAAGCCAACTTTAACATTAGTGCATCCTGAATTGATAGACACTAATGCTCCTGATTCTTATCCTTTGAAAGAAATGAAAGAAACAACTAAGTCCTCGCTTAACATTAATGTCATCACACAAAACACTAATGATTTGAATTTGATAGATTTTACACCCTCCTAATAAAAAGAGCACAAAATCTCACAATATAAAGAGTCTTGTGTAACTATGACACCTTGTACTAAGAAAGAGATATCTTTGTTGCAAAATAAAGTAACATATTCTATAAATCAAGAGAGTATCTTATTGAGACTCCTCCAAGATCATTTGATATCCCTTCCTCCAAGAATAGGACAAAAATTTTATTACAAGAGTTCATTTTGTGCATATCATAGATTTCATGGTCATTCTACTAACGAATGTAAGGCTTTGAGTAACAAAATCTAGTATATTAAGGAGTTTGGTGCTCTTCCTTATATAGGGACATCTAATTCCTCTAATTGATATTGATTTTCACTCTAGCATGCCTCTCATCAATCATTTTGGCTCATCCTTGTCTTGCACTAAGTGGGGGAAAGGAGTTAGGTAGCCTTGTCCTCATATGTCACTTGTTGTCTCTTTTGGCTAGTTGACCACCTTCCATGTATATATAAGAGAATTCTTGGGATGTGGACGACATGCCTTAAGTTGGCTCACATGTGACGTACTAAGTTTTGGGGACAAACCCTTCCCATTTTCATGATGTAGCTTATTGGAAACATATGACTTGGCATAGGGATTTTTGAATAAGATCTCATGTCTTCTTCTACTTTAATGCAATTGCTCACATCAATGGTGTTAGAAAACTGCTTTAAAGTGGGGGAATACATCAACACTCATGTTTCACTGTGCGATTTTATTTATTTTTTTGATGCATCCTTTTCTTGGTGGTTTCATTGGGTTTGATTTCCTCTAAGAGTGTGATATTTATTTAACTTGTCCTCTCTTGAAGATATTAGGCATGATGTTCCCTAAGATGAGACCTTTATATGAACAAAGCAAAATCCCCTCTAACAAAATGTTTTCATAACATTCAAAATCATTTACAAAAGCATTACATTGTGGTTCCTTATCGAAGTTGTCAGGAGAATAACTTCAATATGGTATGAGAGGCTAATATTGTTCTCTCATTTTTCATCTCATTGGGATAACTCACCTAGTGGAAAGAATAAGGTTTGACTACCCCAGAGTGAGAAAACACATATTTTGGGATAACTCACCTAGCAGAAAAACTAAGGTTCCACTACACCAGAGTGAGTTGCATATGCTATGGAAAAACAACCTCGTTCCACATCGCATTGGAATGGTTGTGCTTGATCCTTTGTTTTTCTTTTTCATAGGCTTTGAAAGGGTATGATTATTTATCTTTGTTATTGATGCATACTTAAGTGTCTTGGATGTCTACTTTAGTGTGAGTTTGACATGGGTTCATCCTCTCACTAAAGTAGCGGAAAAATGTAGTAACAAAAAAATTATCCTTTTTCCCTTACTTGGTTTGATAATTGACATTAAAACTAAATTAATGGTGTCTTGGAGTATGTTGTAATGTGTTCTACACATTCACATCATTCTAGGCCCTTTATTTGATGAAAATATGCCTTAATTGGTCCTTTTCAAAGGTGTTTTGAAGTGTTGTAACACACTATCACACTTTTCTAGGATTTATTTACTTAATTAAGCTTAATGGGCCCCTTCTTAATAAAATTTATTTAAATTTGTACCTTATTTAGGTGTTGTAAAGCATTGTAAAGAACTTTCACATTTATCTAGGGTAGTCTTAATTAATTGTGGTTAATTGGATTTAATTAACCCCCTTTAATTCAAATTCAAACCTTATTTATGACACCTCCCAAAGATCTATCCTGACACCCATAATTTAAATAATAAAACATTTAATTGAGAAAATTTAGGTTCTAGAAAATGGTGTTAGGACCCATTCACCCTAGGTGGAGAATGGGTCCTCCCTTAATAGGACCCTCCCTGTCTAAGTTGATTTGAAATGGGTTTTTAATGCTCTTTCCATCCCCCACGGTTAGGTCCTAGAAAAGTGAGCCAAGACCCATTCGCCCTAGGTGGCGAATGGGTCCTATCTTGATGGGGACCCCATTTTTAAATTTAATTTTGATGGAAATTTAATAAAGTTTACTTCCAGATATGGTGTCGGCCTTAATTGTTTTAATTTTACGATTAATCTCCTAATTTAGTATAAATAAGGGGTTAATTCACATTGTCTCTCCTAACAAGACCTAGCAATTCATTCTAAGCCTTCAAGCATTCAAGTTTACAAGCATTATATCATTTTCAAGGAATTTCAAGGAAATTTTTCCATAGTTTATTGCAATAATTCAAGATCAATTCATGGGTATGTGCAGGATCATCATGGAAAAAATAGACCCTTAAGTAGCAAAAAATTTAGAAAAATCAAAGTTAGGCAACTTGACGTAAAAATTTGAATAAGATATCTATATTATTTAAAAAATATGTAAGAATAGAATTTGTAGCAAATTGAATGTAGTTTCTAAACTACTAGGTTAATTTATTTATTTTTAAATCTATTTGGTGAAAATTTTAAATTTCAATGCAATAGTACTTAAATTTTAGGGGAAAAATAAGAAGAAGGTGTTTGTCTGACCACCCTAACCACAATAAAATGATATATAATATTTTAGATATAAGTAGAGGCTTGTGTTTGGATGTGATGCATATTTTTTTGTAATTTCTTTCCAAGTAAATAATTAATTATAATTTTTTTATTACAAGTTTTAAAAAATATAAAAACTTGTATGTCTAACCACCTTAACTTGGTCAAAACTTCATGAAATTCAATATTTTTTTTTAATCCTATAGTATGCAAAGCATAGAAAGTAACGCATGTTTTGGATTCAAAAAATGTGATACCATTTGAAAGCTATAGATGTTTTTCAATCAAACCATCAATCAGGAGTTTAGTCATAATTCAAATAGAAAATGAATAATAATTATTTATTAAATTCAAAGTAAAGCATAATTTATATTGGTGGAAATTTGAGAATATCCTTTAAAAACCCTTTTAATTTCATCAATTATGGGTAAAAAAAAAGTCGTCAGCTACATACCCTACACATACCCATCATATCGCCACTTTTTGGCCCATCATGATTTTGCACATACCCTCATCATGACAAGGGTTTTATGCATTCATGTATGTTTTTGAGCTAAGAAAGTGGATGTAGCATTGAAAATATACTTGAAAGCATTGTTACAAATCATATTCAAGGATAAATATCTACATTCTTCATGGTCACTACATGCTAGTTTGCAGATTTGTTTCACAAGACATCATCCAAGGTGATATCAATTGCATATTTCATGTTTCATGCTTCATTTAATTTATTTAATCATTTGGTTTAATTACTTGTAAGGGGTTTGACCGAGGAAAACCCCTATCCTCTAACAAACAACATTCTTTTCCTCTCGCATGTGCGATTGTAGGTTTTAGGTTGAAGAGCAAGTTTTGGAGCAAAATTTTCAAAGTTTTCAAGTTGCAAAAGTTTCCATTCAAAGTGCAAGAATGAAACATCGAAGCTATAGAATTAAGTACAGACTTCTAGAAGCTGATAATTGATATTTTGAGAGTGTAGACATCAAGGAATATGACCCTGATCTTAGTTTCAAAAAACCTAATAGGGACCCATTCGCCACTGAAGGCGAATGAGTTCTCTGTAACCTAATAACAAGTTTTTGACAAGGTAGACAACTTTTTATGCTCTAAAAACTTCCTTCACAATTTCTATAATAGTTAGGGTCATTTTTTTATTATTATTTGCACCTTATCATACACATAATTGAATGAAACATCCCTTAGAAAAAATAGTGGTTCATCATCTTGTTCATTAAACATTTTTTTAACCCATTTTTTGATGTTTCACTACCAATTGACAGAAATCAGTGAATAAGTATACTACCAATTGACATAAATTAGTGAATAAATATGACAAAATATATGACTAAATCAATGACTAAAAATATACTACCAAATTGATCAATCAAATCAACCAATAAATGACTAAAAATGGTTTAGTCATAAATTTGGTCGTGTTATAAATGACCGGCAATAGACTACTAATGGTCACATGATCAAGCTCAGTGAGTAAATATGACTAAATATATGACTAAATAAAGTATTGAATAAACGACCAAATAAATGACTAAAAATGGTTTAGTCATAAATTTTGTCACATTATAAATGAATGGCAATAAACTACTATTGGTCACATGACCAATTTTAGTCATTTATATGCAATTTTTAGTAGTTTTTTAAGTCATATTTATGTTTTTCTACTAGTGATTGAATCTTGTACACACAGTCAATCCTTCTTCCTCTTCTTTCAAAATCTTGTTAGAACAATTGTCACCCTCCTCTCACAACTCTTCTCTACACTCTTCTTCCCTCTCATGGACTCATGTCCACCATAGTGCATCCTCCTCCACCAAAAAAACCCTCCATTCTTCTCATCTTCCATGGGTTTTGACACACCAAAATCTGACCACCTCCACCAAGCGTTACCTGTAACATCCTTTACAACTTCTATATGCAAATATGTATTATCTAGACTCCAATCTACAACTGCATAAAAATTTACTTCTACTACCTCATATAAATCAAAAATTTACATCTACATTCTCTCTTCTTTCTCTACATCCTCTTTTACTTCCACCAAAGAAGATATAAAATCATCACAACTAAAAATTACCTCTCTTTTCTATTGTTCCAACATCTTCTTCTTCATCCTTCGTTGCAACATTCAACGAATCATCTTTGTCTTTATCATTTTCAACCTCTTTACATTCCATTGCTTTGTCTTTAGTCACTTCTACTACACTTGCATCCTCTTTCCCATTCTTTTCTTCTTCTTCTTTCTCCATTCCTTCCTCATGATATGTTTTTGCTACAACTTCTTCATTTTTCTTCATCTTATTTTCTTCTTTTTGTACCTCTTTAGGGGCTTCTCTCACATCTTTCTCCTTTCATCTTAGGTTGTAACACTCTTTTCCTCCACTCTTCTTATTGTTGTCCTCTTTCAATAGAAACTTCTTCTCACTTCTCTTTTCTAATGCATCTAACCTAGCCTAGATCTTCTCCACTTCTTCATAGACTATATTTCCCATCTCTTCAAACTTTTGATTTTCCACTTCTTCCCAATATTGCTCCCAAAATAGAATTCTCACGAGTCTTCTTATGACCCATCCCATCTTTTTTTACTATAATCTTTCATAACTCACATTCTCTATAATCTACAAATACAAATTCCTTCATGACTTCCTAGCTCTCAATTTCTCAAGGCTTCTCTACCTACAAAAATCCTCAAGAGCTTAAATCCGCTACCACCTTCTATCCTCTACTACACCCATTGGTCCTAGCATATGTTGGCTCATGTTCAATAATCTTCCTATGTGCTCAAAACCTATGGCTCTGATACCATTTGATGTACACAAACACTATCACTCTCGAAGTCCAAGAAAAACTTACATACAAATTCATAAATTCAATCAGCAACACTCTACCAAATGATTGTAACAATTATTTTACTTTTATTCAAATTTATTGATTTTATATTTAGATTACAAAATTCCACATCTTACAGCCAACATAACTTAATTTGACAATCACATTTTTCAATTAAGATTTAATTCAACATTTCATCCATGACATTTACACTGAAAAATAGTTTACTACAACTCTTATTACTTAACACAATTCAATACAGTATGAGTTTTGTGCATCATTATCCAATTCAAGATCCGGACTTGCTTTAACAAAAAATGTTTGAATTATAAATAAATTTCTATCAGGCCAGTGGATCACAAATATGGTCATTTAAATTTACCTCTACTATATTATGTTTTACAAAGCAAGATCTTTATCTATGGTCCAAAATTTATTCTTGTTAAATTTTCATATTACATTACCATGCCTCTAATTTTTTCTTCCTTCTCTCTCATGTAGTCCTTAATCTTTGTTTGTATTATTTTCTCTACACATTCCAGCTCCCCTATTATCTCATTCCCCCTATTCTTTGCATATAATTTATTTTGACTAGTTATTTACCTATTCTCACTCTTTTGGGAGCTTTTTTTTATTATATTTCAAATTTTAAATACCATATTCTATGGCAGATGCCTTCATGGGTTTCTCATCTTTCTAAGTTGCATGGTAGCCTCTTCCTTTTCTCTTGTTTGCACAAATAATAACTTTCCACAATGGAACCCCTCTTTCTCTTCTTATTTCCTATTACTTTGTTGCTCCCTTTGTGCAACCCTATCCAATCTATTCCTATTGATTTCCAGAAAGTTTTTCAAACTCTACTAAGAGGTGCGACTTGAGCATATCCATCACTTCCATACACTAATAAATTTAATATGAGGTGTGGCCTCTCCTTTTCATTCATTTCACCCCTTGGTTTTCTTCTTGCTTCCAATTCATATATCTCTTTTTTTATTCATTACCTTGTTATTATTTTTATCTGCCCGTATTTTGTTTTCTATTCTGGAAAATTTTAACTCCTCCACTAGCTGCAACCTTTTGCATTCTTTGGTTCTTAGTGTTGATCATTTTAAATTTCAAAGATTCATTTATGTTAATCCTCAAGCTATCAATGCTCCTACATCATAAAACTATCATAGTTAATCATAACGTGAACTATTATATTTTGAAATTAAGTATCAAAACACACAATCATTTATCAAGACATCATATATTAGTTTCAATGCTTTAAAATTTAAATATTAATATCAAGTCTTCAATATTGGATAAAAATTTTCAAGGAAATATTCTAAAAATATGAAATAAACATAAGAAATAAGAGAAAATGAAGGTCCCATCAATATCTACATATATTTTTCATAGAGGGTAGAGGGTTAAGGGTTGAGGGTTTACAGTTGAGGGATAATCAACAAGTGTTGAGTGTATAAGATTAAGTGTGTAAGGAATAGGGATTAGGGTTTAGGGTTTACAATATGGATTCAAGGTATAAGCCATAGGGTGAAGGGTATAGAGTGTATGGTTTAGGTTTTAAGTATGGGGTTGATGAACAATATTCATGGTTTAGGGTATAAGGGTGAGGTCATAGGGTATAGGGATGAGGGTTTGTGGGTGTAGGGTTCAAGGTTTAAGGAATTGGATTGAGGAATCAAGGCTTAAGTATATGGTTAAGGGTATAGGGTTGAGATTTTACAGTTGAGGGATAAAGTTCAAGATTGAGTGTCTAAGGTATAGGGTTTAGGGTTTAATGTTGAGGTTATAAGTCATATGGATGAGGGTTTAGGGCATAAGTATAGGGTTGATGATATAGGGTATAGGGTAGAGGTTTGAGGGTTGAAGTATAATATTCATGGTTGAGTGTCCAAGGTTAATTGTATAGGGTATAGGTCCATTAGGGTTTAAGATATTGAGTTGATAGATTAGGGATTAAGTATAGGATCAAGAGTTGAGGTTGTATGGTGTATGTTTTAGGGTTTAAGGGTTGAGGGTTGAGGAATTAGGGTTGAGGGTTTAAGGGTTGAGAGTTGAGGGTTTAGGGTTGATGGTTTAAGAGATAATTATTTAAGGGTTGAGGGTTCAAGGGTTAAGGGTTGAGGATTTAAGGGATGATGGATTAGAGGTTGAGGGTTTATGGTTTAAGGGTTGAAGAATTAGGGCTTAAAGGTTGAGGGATTAGGGTTTAAGGGTTTATGGTTGAGGGATTAGGGTTTAAGGTATAGTGTCAAGGGTTGAGGGTTTAAGGATAGGGTTTAGGTTTTAAGGTTTAAGGGTTGAGGGTTGAAGCTTTAGGGATATTATTTAGGGTTTAGGGTTAATGGATTAGGTTTCAATGGTTGAGGGTTTAAGGCTTTACAGTTTAAGGGTCAAGATTTTAGGGTTTAAGGGTTGAGGGTTTAAGGGATTAGGGTTTAAGGGTTGAGGGTTAAGAGGTTAGGGTTTAAGGAATAGGGTTGATGCATTAGGGTTAATGGTTTAATGTATGGGGAATATGGGTTGGGGGTTTATGGTTTATAGGTTTAGGGTTTAAGGATTGAGGCTTGAGGGTAGAGATTTTAATGTATAGGTTTGAGGGATTAGGGTTGAGTGTTTAGGATTTAAGGTATAAGGTTGAGGGATTAGGGTTGAGTGTCTAATGTATAGGGTAGAGGGTTTAAGGGTTGAGGATTTAGGGTTTAAGGTTTGATGTTTTACGATTAGGGTTGAGTGTATAATGTATAGGTAGAGGATTTACAATTTAGGGTTGAGGGTTGAGGGATTAAGTGTTTAAAGTATAGGGTTGAGAGACTAGGGTTGAGGGTTTACTGTATAGGGTAGAGGGTAGAGGGTTGATGGTTTAAGGGATTAAGGGTTTAAGGTATAGGGTTAAGGGATTAGGATTGATGGTATAATGTATAGGATAGAGGGTATAGGGTTGAGGTTTCAGGGTATAGGGTATAGGGTATAGGGTTGAGGCTATAAGGTTGAGGGATTAGGGTTGAGGGTCCAATGTATAGGGTAGAGGTTTGAGAATTGAGCATTGAGGGTTTAATGCATAGGGTATCTAGGGTTGAGGGATTAAGGGGTTGAGAGTTTAAGGGTTGAGGGTTGAGGGCATAGGGTTGAGAGTATAAGGTTAAGGGTATAGGGTTGAGGGATTAGGGTTGAGGGTCTAATGTATAGGGTAAAATTTTGAGAATTGAGGGTTGAGGGTTTAATGTATAGAGTAGAGGGTTGATCAATTAAGGGTTTAAGGGTTCAAGGTTTAAGAGTTGAGGGATTAATAAGGGTTTAAGGGTTGAGGGTTTAATGGTTGATGGATTAAGGGATTAAGGGTTGAGGGATTAAAATTTTAAGGGCTGAGGGTTTAAGGGTTGCGGGATTAAGCGTCTAAGGGTTGAGGGTTGATGGTATAGGGTTGAGGGTCCAATGTATGGGGTAGAGGTTAGGGGATTGATAGTTTAGGGTTTAATGCATAGGGTAGAGGGTTGAGGGATTAAGTGGTTGAGGGTTTAAGAATTGAGGGTATAGGGTTGAGGGATTAGGGTAAGGGTCCAATGTATAGTGTAGAGGTTTGAGAATTGAGGGTTGAGGGTTTAATGTATAGGGTAGAGGGTTGAGGGATTAAGGGTTTAAGGTTTGATGGTTTAATGGTTGAGGGATTTAGGGTTTAAGGGTTGAGAGTTTAAGGTTTGAGGTTTTAAGGGTTGAGTTTTGAGGGATTAGGGTTGAGGGTTGAGGAATTAAGGTAGAGGGTTGATGGATTAAGGGTTTAAGGGTTGAGGGATTAATGCTTTAAGGTTTGAGGGATTAGGGTATAGGGTTGAGGGTATCGGGTTGAGGTATTAGTGTTGATGGATTAGGGTTGAGGGTATAGGGTTGAGGTTATAGGGTTGAGGGTATAAGGTTGAGGGATTAGGGTCCAATGTATCAGGTAGAGGGTTGATAATTGAGGTTTGAGGGTTTAATGTATAGGTTAGAGGGTTGAGGGATTAAGGGGTTGAGGGTTTAAGGGCTAAGGTTGGAGGGTATAGTCTTGAGGGTCCAATTTATAGGTTTGAGGTATTAAGGGTTTAAGGGTTGAGGGATTAGGGTAGAGGGTTGAGGGATTAAGGGTTTAAAGGTTGAGAGTTTAAGGGTTGAGGGATTAAGGGTTTAAAGGTTGAGGGTTGACGACATAGGGTTGAGGGATTAGGAATTAGGGTTTAGGGTCCAATGTATATGGTAGAGGGTTGAGAACTAAGGTTTTAAGGGTTTAAGGTATAGGGTCAAGGGATTAGTGTTGATTTTTTAATGTATAGGGTAGAGGGTTGATGGTTTAAGTGTTTAAGGGCTAAGTGTATAGGGTTGAGGGATTAGGGTTGAGGATTGTGGGTATAGGGTTGAGGGTTGTGGGTTGAGGGTTTAAGGGTTGAGGGATTAAGGGTTGAGGGATTAAGGTTTTAAGGGTTGAGGGATTATGGCTGAGGGTTGAGGGTATAGAGATGAAGGTTTTAAGGGTTGAGGGTTTAAGGGTTGAGGTATTAAGGGTTTAAGGGTTAATGGATTAGGGTTGAGGATTGAGGGATTAGGGTAGAGGGTTGAGGGATTGAGGGTTTAAGGGTTGAGGGTACAAGATTGAGGGATTAGGTTTTAGGGTCCAATATATAGGGTATAGGGTTGAGAATTAAGGTTTTAAGGGTTTAAGGGATTAAAGGTTTAAGGTATAGGGTTGAGGGATTAGGGTAGAGGATTGAGGGTATACGGTTGATGGATTAGGGTTGAGGGTTGAGGGTTTAAGGGTTGATGGATTAAGGGTTTAAGAGTTGGGTATTTAAGGGTTGAGGGATATAAAGTTTTAGGGTTGAGGGATTATGGTTGAGGGTTGAGGGATTAAGGGTTTAAAGGTTGAGGGTTTAATGGTTGAGGGATTGAGGGTTTAATGTTTGATGGATTATGGTTGAGGGTTGAAGGTATAGGGTTGAGGGTTGAGGGATTAAGGGTTTAAGGGTTTAAGGGTTGAGAGATTAAGGGCTTAAGGGTTGAGGGTTTAAGGATTGATGGATTAAGGGGTTAAGGGTTGAGGGATTAGGGTTGAGGGTTTAGGGATAAGGGTTGAAGGATTAAGGGTTTAAGGGTTGAGGGATTATGGTTGAGGGTTGAGGGTTGAGGGATTGGGGTTTAGGGTCCAATGTATAGGGTAGAGGGTTGAGAATTAAGGGTTTTTGGGTTTAAGGGATTATGGGTTTAAGGTATAGGGTCAAGGGATTAGGTTTGAGGGTTTAATGTATAGGGTAGAGGATAGAGGGTAGAGGGTTGAGGGTTGAGGTTTTAGGGTTGAGGGATTATGGTTGAGAGTTGAGGTTATAGGGTTGAGGGCTTAAGGGTTGAGGGATTAAGGGTTTAAGGGTTGGGGGTTTAAGGGTTGAGGGTTTAAGGGTTGAAGGATTATGGTTGAGGGTTGAGGGATGAAGGTTTTATTGGTTGAGGGTTTAAGGGTTGAGGGATTAAGGTTGTAAGGATTGAGGGATTATGGTTGAGGGTTGAGGGTATAGGGTTGAGGGTTGAGGTATTGAGGGTTTAAGGATTAAGGGTTTAAGGGTTGAGGGTTTAAGGGTTGAGGGATTAGGGTTTAGGGTTGAGGGATTAGGGTAGAGGGTTGATGAATTAAGGGTTTAAGGGTTGAGAGATTATGGTCAAGGGTTGAGGGTATAGAGTTGAGGGTATAGGGTTGAGGGATTAGGGTGAAGGTTGAGGGATTGAGGGTTGAGAGTGAAGGAGTAAGGGTTTAAGGGTTGATGGTTTTAGGGTTTTAGGGTGAGGGTTGAGGGTTGATGGTTGAGGATTGAGGGTTGAGGGTTGAGGGTTGAGGGTTTAAGGGTTTAAGGGTTGAGGGTTAAGGGATTAGGGTTAAAGGTATAGTGGTGAGGGTTGAGGGTTTAGGTTTTAAGGTTTAAGGGTTGAGGGTTGAGGATTTAGGGATAGGGTTTACAGTTGAGGGTTTGTGGATTAGGGTATAAGGGTTGAGGATTTAAGGGATTAGGGTTTAAGGGTTGAGGGTTAATGTAGAAGTTTGAGCATATAGGGAATTATGGTGAAACTTCATATTGTACAGAAAATGAGACATACATAACACTTAGAAGATGTCATAATTGATCAAAGAAAGGTCTCATTGATGTACCTCAACCTAAGCCCATATTAAAACATGATAAGAGTTAGGAAACCTTTACCAAATCAACTTTTTCCTAATGCAAGTGCATTTTGGAGATGTTGAACTATGGTCATTTTTAGAGCAAGCTAAAACATGCTTGCATTATAATGTGAGCACATTATAATGTGAGTGTGTTTTTTCTTTCTCTAAAATTGGTAAATCAACCAAGACACCTATGATCTAGGCCCACATGTTCTATTATTCTCCTCCTTCTGCATGTGATAGGACAAAAAAATTCTTTTTGATGTTGTTGGGAAGAGCACATGCAATTTTTACACATTCCAGTACCTTTGCATCAACTTTCCACCACCTTTTTCTGGTTTTCCAACTTAGGAAAGATGAAATAACAAAAATTTTACATCAAATTTGATTATATGAACTCAAGTTTCAATGTTTTTAGTGTTACAATGTTAATTATGATTATTTTTTTTATAATATAACAAAATACATTGGTTAATTGTATATTTTTTAGTATTTCTATTAGAGTTATATAGAATTGAACGTTAAAAAGGAAACAAGATTGCGAAAATCTCAAATTGTTGAGGAGTTTGATGCAAGAAGAAAAAAAGACCACATAATTGGGTAGTTTCTCCATTCGAATCTATGTTTTTAAGGTATGTCAAGTCTTTGTACACGTTTACATTTTCCTTCATTATCTTATGTTTCTTTATCACTTCTTATCATACATGCTTAATACAATGCTTGGATTTTGTTATCATGTTGATTTTGGGATTAGATTTTGTTAAGTATTCAAAATTATGAGTGCTCACGATACATAGCCTTAATCAAATGCATTAGATTTTTCAAAGGGATTAGATTACATAATACACAAAGTATGAGGCATACACATGAATACACGTAATACATGAAGTATACACAAGAAGTATGAAACATAAATGTGAATACATGTAATACATGAAGTATATATAGGAAGCATGAAGCATACATGTGAATACATGTAATAGGTGAATTATACATAGGAAGCATGAAGCATACATGTGAACACATGAAGTATACACATGAAGCATGAAACATACATGTGAATACATGAATTCTACACATGAAGCATGAAGCATACACATGAATACATGTAATACATGAAGTATATGTAGGAAGCATGAATCATACATGCGAATACATGAAGTATACATAGGAAGCATGAAGAATACATGTTAATACACATAATACATGAAGTATACACAGGAAGCATGAAGCATACATCTGAATACATGTAATACATGAAGTATACAAAGGAAGCATGAAGCATACACGTGAATACATGTAATAAATGAAGTATACACAGGAAGCATGAAGCATGCATGTGAAAACATGGAGTATACATAGGAAGCATGAGGCATACATGTGAATACACGTAATATGCTCATGTATACACAAGAAACATGAAGCATACACATGAATACACATAATACATGAAGTATACATAGAAAGCATGAAGCATGCACGTGAACACATGAAGTATGCACAGGAAGCATGAAGCATACACATGAAAATGTGAAGTGTACACAAGAAACATGAAGTATACACATGAATACATGTAATACATGAAGTATACGCAAGAAGCATGAAGCATACACATGAACACATGAAGAATACACAAAAAGCATGACACATACATGTGAATACATGAAGTATACATAGGAAACATGAAGCATACATATGAATACATGTAATATGTGAAGTATACATAGGAAGCATGAAGCATACATGTGAATACACATAATACATGAAGTATACATAAAAAGCATGAAGCATACACATGGACACATGAAGTATACACAAGAATCATGAAGCATACATGTGAGGATAATAGAGACATATTAGGGTTTTGGGTGCTTGATTTGTAGTATGTTGACTAATCTTACATAAAATAATGTTTCTTTTATATGAGTGGCTTGTAGCTATTTTCCTACATGGATTATTCTTATGTGGGGAAACTTTTCCAAATATTTTCCTTAGTCTCAATCTTGTGCATTTTATAATGTTTTTCTCAAGTTTTTTAATGTTAATAACTCTATTTTAGCAAAAATGGAAGGTTCACTTGTGCTTTTGAGAACTTGGAATTGAAAGGAAGAAAGTTATGCAAAATACTTCCTAAAATAATCTTAGAGGAGAATAATGTTCAAATGCTATATATTTATAATTATATAAAGGAAGAGTAATACACTTGGATTTTAAATATTTGAAGTAACCATCTACAAATATCGATTGAAGCATGGATTTATAATACAAATATGGAAACCATCAATAAAAAAGATTTGTATTAACCAAATAGCCATATAGGCATACATCAATATATGTTGATATAAGTATAACATATATACAAAATAACCATATAGGCTTACAAGAATTCCATATAGGCATACAATGTCAAGTATATGCAATACAAAATATATGTCCATAAATGCCATAGAGGTATACAATAAAGGACCCCAATAAAAAGTCATTCCCCTGTGGGTAAAGAAAATAGATCACGGGTGGCCTTTGATTATCGGGGGAATGGAGATACATATGAGAGTGGTCTAATTTGAACTCGACGGATGCTCCGCCTATTTAGTTCTTCATGGAGCTTTAGCTATTACAATAAAATGGATAGACATTAATATATAGAAATTACATTATAAAAAATGAAATATTTAACAAAATAATCACTTATCGCCTCCAAATGATCTCTCTCCTCATTTTCCATAGCAGTATGCTTAGGCTATGACATTCCAAAGTCATATAGAAATTAACCATCTAGATAGAAATTAAACTAAAAATAAATAATCATTTTATTTTTCAATAATACACAACTATAACAACAATGTAATTTAAAATTTACTAATCTGCCTCATACTACTGTCAAAGGCATCGAGTTTTCAATTGTAGAAGACAAACCATGCTCCATTTATCTATGAACATCAAGAGGTGTCTCCACTTGCATCATTTGAAAATAAAACAACATTATTCAATTACAAAAACTAGAATAGTGATGTAGGTCATGGCTTATAATGTATGAGATAGTCAACAAAATTTTGAGTACTTATTTTGAACTATATATTTCTTACTATTATGCTTTGATATATTTTTTCCAAGCATCCATAACTTGTTCCAAAGCACCTATTTTAGGATTTTAGCAATAGCAGAAAGGTAGTGAACTGTTTGATAAAAAAATTTGGTAGACATGTATGGAAAATGTGGTAGCATAGACAAGGAAATGAATTGTTTGAAAAAATTACTCAAAGAAATGTGGTCTCATGGTGATGGAATTCCATGACATCACCATGAGACCATATTTATTTGAGGAATTTTTTTTCAAATAGTTCACTGCCTTGTCCATGTTATTAATTACTGTTACAATTTGATAGATTTTTTCCAAGCATCCATAGTTTGTTCAAAAGCACCTATTTTAGGCTTTAAGCCATGGGAGCAAGGCACTGAACTGTTTGATAAAATTATTTAGTAGACATGTATGGAAAATTTGGTAGCATAGATAAGGCAATGAGTTGTTTGAAAAAATTCCTCAAAAAAATGTGGTCTCATGGTGATGGAATGCCATGATATCACCATGAGACCACATTTATTTAATGGTTTTTTTCAAATAGTTCACTATTGTTCCTATGCTATTGCTTACTATTATGCTTTGATAGATTTTTTCCAAGCATCCATAGTTTGTACGAAATCATCTATTTTAGGCTTTTAGCCATAGTAGCAAGGCAGTGAATTATTTTATAAAATTCTTTGGTAGACATGTATGGAAAATGTGGTAGCATAGACAAGGTAGTGAATTGTTTGAAAAAATGCCTCAAAGAAATGTGGTCTCATGGTGATGGAATACCATGACATCACCATGAGACCACATTTCTTTGAGGCATTTTTTAGAATAGTTCACTACCTTGTCTATGCTATTGCTTACTATTATGTTTTGATATATTTTTTCCAAGCATCCATAGTTTATTTAAAAGCGCCTATTTTACGCTTTTATCCATAGTAGCAAGGAAGTGAACTATTTGATAAAATACTTTTGTAGACATGTATGGAAAATTTGGTAGTATAGACAAGGTAGTGAAATGTTTGAAAAATGCCTCAAAGAAATGTGGTCTTATGGTCATGGAATGCCATGACCTCACCATGAGACCATATTTCTTTAAGGCATTTTTGCAAATAGCTCATTGCTTTGTCTATGTTGCTTACTATTATGCTTTGATATATTTTTTCCAAGCATCCATATATATGAAAGCACCTATTTTAGGATTTTAAGCATAGAAGCAAGGCTATGAACTATTTAATGAGATGCTTTGGTAGACATGTATGAAAAATGTGATAGCATAGACAAGGCAGTGAACTATTTGAAAAAATGCCTCAAAGAAATTCAGTCTCATGGTGATGGAATGCCATAACAAAAAAATTGTAATGGAATTCCATCACCATGAGACAACATTTATTTGAGGCATTTTTTCAACTAGTTCATTTCCTTGTCTATGCTATTTCTTACCATTATTTTTTGATTAATTTTTTCCAAGCATCCATAGTTTGTTCGAAAGCACCTGTTTTAGGCCTTTAGCTATAGTAGCAAGGCAGTGAACTATTTGATAAATTTTTTTGGTAGACATGTATCAAAATGTGGTAGCATAGAAAAGGTAGTAAACTATTTGAAGAAATGTGGTTTCATGGTGATGTAATTCCATGAAAAGCAATTTTTCATGGCATTCCATCACCATGAGACCACTTTTTTTGAGGAATTTTTTCAAGAGTTCACTTCCTTTTCTATGCTATAGCTTTCTATTATGCTTTGATAGATTTTTTCCAAGAATCCATAGAATAGACAAGGAAATGAGTTGTTTGAAAAAATTCTTCAAAGAAATTTGGTCCCATGGAATTCGATGTCAAGCAAATGCAATTGGCAACTAAACTGAATTATTAGTTATGCAATGTGAAGTAATTCCTTTAGTTTGAAAGATATGCAATGTAATGTAATCAACGATATGAATATAAAATGTACAAAAATCAGTTTTCTATAATTCATTAGTTAAAATCTTGATTTTATTACCTGAGTGAAGCTTCGATGTCCACCTCCATTAGGAGGTGTTGTCGCCAAATCTCCAAGATTAACCTATTTAACATCCAAAATTAGATATAAGAATACCATTCATATAAAAATGATATTCACATATAATATTTATAATTATTTACTAGTTACATACCTCCATAGTACATGACATCGCATAATAGGGAGGTGGAGGACCGCTGAAAATAGAATGAATACTATGACTCTAAAATTTCATTATAATCATTAAACTAATTTAGTTAATATTGCATTTCAAAAATAAGATTTAAAAAATTAAATTCAATGAACTTGCTAACAGGGTATGTGCAAGATCATCATGGAAACAATAGGCCCTTAAGTGGCGACAAAATTCAAAAAAATTAGAGTTAGGCAACTTGACATAAAAATTTGAATAAGTTATCTATATTATTTCAAATATATGTAAGAATATAATCTGTAGCAAATTGAATGTAGTTTCTAAACTACTAGGTTTATTAAAAAAAATCTATTTGGTGAAAATTCAAAATTTCAATGCAATAGCACTTAAATTTTAGGGAAAAAATAAGGTGTTTGTCTGACCACCCTAACCACAATAAAATGATAATATTTTTTTATAATATTTTAGATATAAGTAGAGAACTCATGTCCCAATGTGATGCATATTTTTTTTCAAGTAAATAATTAATTATTATTTTTTTATTACAACTTTTAAAAAATATAAAAACTTGTATGTTTGACCACCTTAACTTGGTCAAAACTTCATGAAATTCATTTTTTTTAATCCTATAGTATGCAAATCATAGAATGTGATTCATGTTTAAGATTAAAAAACTGTGATACCATTTGAAAGCTATAGATTTTTTTCAATCACCCTATCAATCAAGACTTTAGTCGTAATTCAAATAGAAAATGAATAATAATTATTTATTAAATTCAAAGTAAAGCATAATTTATATTGGTGGAAAGTTGAGAATCTCCTTTAAAAACCCTTTTTGATTTATCAATTTTTGGTTAAAAAAATTCATCAACCACATACCCTACACATACCCATCATATCACCACTTTTTGGCCCATCATGATCTTGCACATACCAAACATTTACCTGACTATCAAGGTTGAATGCCTAATGAAGGAGGGAATCTATCATCACCATATGATCAGCTACAAATGTACCATACACACCTACATCCTAATTATGCATGGGTTCATAACCATAGGGTGTCCCATAAGCCTAAAAAATATGAGGTGGAAATTTACTCCCTGAAGACTTGCTTAGATCACCATGTGCTATAGGATTGGCATGGTGTATGAGGCTCTAGGTCAGGGAACTAATTGACTGCAGTGTCTTGACCTCAACACTCTCCTTCATAATGGAAGGGATAGCCACATGCTCATCTTGTGAGTGCTCATCTCATTGACCATTGTTGGTCAAGATGTACCCCTACTCTATCCTGTGCAGAGCCCCCACCTCTAGCTTGGAAGTCTCCCATATCAAAATAGTGGGATTATATTTAAGAAAAACTCATGATAGAGTTTCCTCAAAAAATATTGTGGCACCTCATTGTTGTTGCATGGGGGGTGGTCAAAAACCATCCACCACCTCTACCAAAAATGGTTCTTTATCCCTTGGTGGCTGCACCAATGGATAGGGAACCTCTTACTTGAAGGGTGTAAAGGTTCATTCATTCTAGGGTTTGTGAATAGGGAACACAAGTCAATTTTTTTAATTTTTTCATCTTTCACTTGTTTATAAGATAATTTATCTACATAAAATTGTCTATACTCTCATCTCTTATCTGACCAACTAGTTATTTGCTTGCTAATTGAATCTACATTTGATAACATCGATTCAAGTGATTGAGCAAGCATGGATCTATGCAAGGTTGAGCTTACAAGATCTTTCAACCTTGCAATTATATCCTCAATTTTTTTTTAATTATTTTCAATTTGCCCCATTAATTTTTTTGAGTTCCTGGAGCATATTGAGGAATTGTTGGGGGTGTTTGTTGGGTTTGTTCTTTGGCAAGGATTTTAGGTTGAGGAGAATAAATATTTTGAAGAGGAATTTCAAGAAGGTTTGGAGGTGCATTATCATTGCTTGAAAATTAAATAAATTTACATCAAAAATATATAAAGACTATAACATGCTCACATTATGACTTTTTTAAAATTTCAAAGATGGTTGGTCACTCTTTGGTCCCTCGTCTTTCTACACCTTCCCGCACATATGAAAAGATAGGTGTGTGTGTGTGTGTGTGTGTTGATTTATGAATACTAAAACATTATATGTGTGTGTGTGTGTGAATGGCATTGTATACCATGATATATTCAAGTTATATCTAAAAAGAACTTCAATCATATTCAACAATTCTCATCATCCCTGGATATATAAGGAATGAGAAAAGGATGCCAAACAATGCTTTGTAGTATGGAGATGATATTAGTAGAGAAGAATAATTGTGAATGTCATTGGTTACTTTCCCTCTTATTTAGTAATTCAAATCTAAAAATTCAATGCATTCAATTTGTTTGTTGTGTTTCAAATTTGAATTTGTTTGGGGATGATCCAATCATTTGAATTTGTAGTTTCCATTTACGTAGGCTTTTTATGTTGAAATGACTAAATTATGTATTATATTTGGATTTTATGTTTATTAGGGGAGCCTTATATAATTAACTTTTTCTACATGTTCATATACAAAATGGTGTTAATAGATAATTTTGCACACCAATAACCAATGAAAAGTAATAAAAGATTAATATGTATTCTTATGTGTTCAACTGCCAACCCAAAATTCAAACTAAGTGACATTAGTAGACAGATTTGAATATACATAGAAACATAAGCATACATGCATACATTCATAGAAACATATACATACATATATAAACATAAACATACATACATATACTTCTAATTGTGTCAACATTAGGGTGCAATTATAACAATAAATAATTATTCACATACACTCAAAAGTGAATGGGTCAAATTCACAGGTTAACATTGGAGGTTTAGGTTAGCAATCATAATAGTCTATACCTACACATTATTCACAAGGCCTTAACACCAGACACCACTATGCATTTACTCCAATTACTAGTTATGTCAGGTCTGATGGTGGATTATTTCCCACACCTTTTTGGGGGTAAAATGATAGTATATGGATATGTATGTATAGATACATACATATATATTTGTATGTATAGATACATATGAAGGGTAATAAAAATATAATATGTATTATTTTGTTTTCAGTTTCTAATTGAAACTTTAGATATTCATAGACAATGGACTAATGCATATACATATGTATAGACATACATACATACATATATATTTATATATATGTATGTATATATGTACATACATACATGTACATATATTTATATGAAGACAAAAGCTTACCCATTTCAAAGGTATTGAAGTATTCAAAGCTTAAGAATGATTGTATGCCTTTTGAGGCCAAGAGTAATCTTTGTGGGTCTTATTTAATTAGGAAATGAAGGAAAATAGGTTAGGGTGCATCCAAATAGGGATATGCTAAACCTATCTTCCTTATTTCATTAGGAAATGAGATCCACACAAAGAATTGGATTATAACCCTTAGGTGAGTCAACTCAAGGTGTGAATCTATAGATTTCCTTATGACTGAAGGATAGGGGTTAGGTTCACAAGGGACTTTTGGGAGAAAAAATAAAATAGTAAACTAACCCAATTATGCCAAATTAAACTTGAAACATCAATATTAAACTCAAAATAAGCAAAACCAAAAATTAAATTAAAAATATGAGAAGGGAAAAACTATGTTTACCAGTCACCAAAAGTGAGTTTTCAAAGCATGACTAGGACTCATTTTCCTAGGGGCGAATGGGTCCATTGTTAGCGTTTTTCCATAACTTTTGGGAGTCTTTGATACAAATCTGAATCTTCCAATTTTTCCAAGCGTAAGTGTTAAAATTTTAGAAATAATTTTTGTAGATGATTTTTCATGAGATGACAACTTATATGGCAACTTTTGCAACTTTGTCAACTCCAAATTTCTCTTCAAGAGATCTTCAAGATTTCTTCCACCTAGATCTGCAAGCACAACATAAGAGGGAAAGATTGTTTGTTTTTGGTGAATGGGGCTTTGCCTTTGTCAAACCCAATTTTGGTGATCAAACCTTGAAATGAATAAAATCATGAAAGAGGGAATGAAGAATGAACAAAGCTATGTTACCACTCAACAAACACTTGAATAAAGCTTGGAATATAAATCTGCAACTTGCATGAAATAACTTCAATGGATGTGGATCTTGAACTTTGAATCTTCCTTGAAATAGTACATTGAATGCTTGATTGGATCATGAAATCTACAGCACCATATTAGCTCCAAAAACATGTATGATGTAAGAATACTTTGACATGACAATTGGATCTTGAATCCTGCAATAAAACTCTGATAAATCTGCTCTTGAATTCCTTTTATCACAACTTTATCTCTTGAAAACTTGCATAAAAAATCTTAGATTTCTTAGATGAAATTGAAATAACCTTGTATTTATAGGTATGTATCCTCAATTTCCCAAAATTCAAATATCAAAAGTTGACATTGAATCACAGATTTGAAAAAATTAAAATACCACCAAAAACATAATTTAAATTTAGGTCCTAAGGTCTAGGGAGGACCCATTCGCCCATGGGTGAATGGGTGTAAGGTCCATAAACCTAGGACACACATTTCTTGTTGAGAAGTGAACATATGTTTAGGAATTAATTAATGTTAGGTTTCCTCACTAGAAAATATAATTAATAGGCTTCAAAAATGAATTAAGAGGGCCAATTAAGGAAAAATTAAGCTCAATTAATTAAGGAAGCTCCAAATAATTATGAAAGTGTAAAGGGATACACCTTACAACACTAAATTAAGGCACACTTAAGTCCAATTTTAACTAGGAGGGCCCAAACAAGTGAGAAAATGTAAAGGGATACATTTTCTGTCACTACATTTAGCTCCCACTTTAGTGAGAGGATGACCTTATGTCAAACTCACACTAAAGTAGATATTCAAAACATATATATGAAGTAATGGCAAGATAATTATTCAAAATCAAAGACTTAAAGAAAGGGTAAAAATAAAAAGGTCGAATCAAGCCTCAACTATTTGTCCAAAAACATTCACAAGAGGAACTCTGGTTGTCCACTATGCAAACAACACACATAATCACACAAGCTAATGGAACTCTGACTGTCCACTAGGTGATCCCCCAAGGGTGGAAAATGAGAGAATCTTATTAGGCTCCCATACCATACCAAAGCTATCCCTTTGATAACTTCAATAAGACATCATAAAACAAAATAAAACATAAAAGGGGTGGAAAATGAGAGAATCTTATTAGGCTCCCATACCATACCAAAGCTATATCGCTGATAACTTCAGTAAGACACTACAAAAACAAAAAATATTCGAGTTCATAAGGCCTAACAAGATGCATTATGCTAATCACCTATGAAAAAACAAGGCAAGGCTCCAGTAGAAAGCAAAGTGTGTTATGCTTGGTGGCCTTGAAAAGGGTTTGAGCTTCACAAGGTTAGCAAGTTGTATTATGCTAAACACATGAACAAAATGCAAGTAAATATGTTCAAAGGTATTTTTCTTAGTTCGTGTAAGGTCTCCTCTTAGGGAACATCATGTCTAATGTCCCCAAGAGAGGACAAGTCAAGGATAAAATATTCACAACTTAGGGAATGCAACACATAGAATCACCACTAAGAGGAAAGTCTTATGCCAAGAAAGGTCACACTCCTAGAGGACATAAAACCCAGTGACACAACCAAGAAAAAGATGCATCACAAGAAGTAATAAAATAACATAATGAAACATAAGGAATGCCAAAAATTTAAAAAGTAATAATGCTAATGTATGTCCCCACTTTAAAGAAATTTCTAACAGGTCATTGTTGTGAACGATTTACTTTAAAGTAGAAAATAATCAATGCTAACAATAAACGAGACATGAGAGCTTATTTGGAAAGCCCTATTCCAATTCATATGTTTTTAAATGAAGCTACGTCATGAAAGAGAGAGAGGAGTTTCCCCCAAAATGAAATCCCAAACACATAAGGGATCCATGAATTCGGGGTCAATATGTCTTTGCTACAATGATATTATAGAGCTCAAAAATGTCATCATTCCCCAAATACTCATAGAACTGAAGGAATAACACATAGAGAATGAAAAAAAAGAAAAATATTTTGGGTCAACATGGAAGAGACTTAAATGTCTCAATTCCTTGCATCATCCCCAAAAGGAAAACACAAGAAAAAATAATAGATAAATGTTTATGACATATAGAAGAATTTAGATACAAATAGACGAATGCACATGAAGAGATACATCAAAAAAAATAGTATGGGGAGATCACATTTTGCACATGCAATCACATAGAGAACATGAAAAGAAAACAAAGATAATTATATTAGTAAGCCACATGTGATTCAACCTACAACAAGTCATTCACATCCCAATCTTGTTCAGTATATGTGGAAGGTGGAAAACTAGCAAAAGGGACAGCATCAAGTGCCAAACTAGGACTCGCACAAAGTTCAACACTTTGTTTGGGAGGATCATCATTTAAGCTCATGGAAGAGGGAAAAAATAAATTTAGCTCTTATGCACTTCCTCATAAATCTTAGCAGTTTCATTATCATCATCCAAGTTAATCACAATAAAAGGTCTAATGACAGTATCCATAGAAGCCTATTGTTGTTTATATTGTGGCGAAGCTGGAGAGGCATTATGCATTGCTTGAGATAAGTTTGTATTTTGATTTTCTACATGTTATTTTCTTCCTTTTCTTGCAACAAACAAGAAATAGAACGACATCTACACCTACACTCTCTAGCATTTCAGTTTCTTTTCATTCAATTTTCAAGTTTGTGATTGTGTAGGAGCAGGTTATTGTTGGTATGTGGCGACTGATCATGCTATACTATATAGTCCATGGTATAATGTACACCCTGGCCCCCCGTCCTCGTTGGGGTCTAGGGCTGGGCAGCCCCCGAAAAGCAAGGGTTCGGGGGCACAGCCCCCAAGAAAAAAAATTTTGCCATTTTTTTCGCGTCATCAGCGAAAAAGAAAAAATCTCTGAAAAAGAAAGAAAATTGACATTGTAAAACCCTAATTCTAGAAGCTTCTAAAAGCTTGTTAAAAGGGGTTGGGATGGGGGTTACAGCATGAGAAAAGTGCGATTATTCACAAGATTGTAATAGGTTTTGCACTGGATAATAAAAGTATAAGATGGTTGTGCTTTGGTGGATGTAGCCCAGATTGGGTGAACCACGTTAAATTCTCTGTGTTATGATTTATTCTATGTATGTTTTAGTTTCTCTGTTTATTATTTAAATCTGCATTTAATTGTTAGATATCTGCCATCTCTAACCCTAACAAGTGGTATCGAGCGAGTTGTGTTTTTATTATCGTCTGTGTGAAGGTCTCGCGGTTGAGTGGGAGTCTCACGGTTGAGTGGGATCAATGGCAGACGAGGGTAAGAAGGTTGAGAAGTTTAATGGGAAAAACTATCAGTTATGGAAGATGCAGATGGAGGACTATCTCTATCAGAAGGATTTATGGCGACCATTGGAAGGGAAAGCCAAGAAACTTGCAACAATGTCAGATGAGGACTGGAGATCTTGGATAGAAAGGCTCTTGGTAGTGTTCGTTTATGCCTGGCACAATTAGTGGCATTCAATATTACAACAGCAAAGACAACTCAAGATGTGATGGAAACCCTGGCAAAGTTATATGAAAAGCCTTCCGCTTCGAATAAGCTATTTCTTATGAAGCGTTTATTTAATATGAAAATGGTAGAAGGTCGGTCAATTACTGATCATTTGAATGAGTTTAATACGGTCACCAGTCAATTAACCTCTAAAAGTAAATTTTGATGAAGAAGTCAGGGCTCTTTTGATTCTATGTTCTTTGCCTGAAAGCTGGAATAGCTTGGTAATGGCTGTTAGCAATTCTATTTCTCGGGTTCAAATACATTGAAGTTTGATGATGTTGTTGGTGTTATTTTGAGCGAGGAAATTCGTAGGAAAAGCTCAGGTGGAACATCCACATCAGGCAGTGTTTTGAATGCAGAAAGCAAGGGCAGAACAAAGGAGAGAGAAACAATTAAAATCATGGAAGTCACGAGGAAAATCAAAGGACAAAAGGTCCCAATCCAGAGAAAAGAGGGATTGCTGGTACTGTGGTAAGCCAGGTCATTTGAAGAAAGATTGTTGGTCTCGGAAAAAAGATGGAGACAACAAGGAAAGAAGCAAAGAGGAAAATGTGGTAAGTAATAAACTGGATGAGGATGCTTTGATTCTTTCCCTTGATAATGCTGGATGATTCTTGGGTATTAGATTCAGGGGCTTCATTTCATGCTACCCCCATACGTAAGTTATTTTCTTGATTATGTCCAAGGGGATTTTGGGCTGGTTTATTTAGGAGATAATTAACCCTGCGATTGTTGGAAAGGGAAGAATCAAGATTGTTGTAGAATGGGAATCATTGGCTACCACGTGAGGTAAGGCATGTTCCAAAGTTAAGCGTAAATTTAATTTCAGCAGGGCAACTAGATTATGAAGGTTGTGTTGTTACATTTAGTGATAAAATTGGAAGGTCACAAAGGGTGCCTTAGTAGTAGCAAAGGTGTGAAAGTAGGCACCTTATATTTGTACAAGACATATTGTTCCTTCTATTTAATTGTTAGGAAAAGGGTCAATATTCAGGAACAGTTGCTACAGTTAAGCAGGTAGAAGATCATACAGTTGCTGTGGACTCTAAATCAGCACTGTGGCATAATAGACTTGGGCATATGAGTGCAAAAGGTATGAAGGTACTTCATTCAAATAATGTTTTACCAGGTCTAAAATGTGTTAATATGGATTTCTGTGAAAGTTGTGTCTATGGAAAACAAAAGAGAGTTAGTTTTCTCAAGGATGGGAAGAAAAAGAAAGATGAGAAATTGGAGCTTGTACATACAGATGTATGGGGACCAGCTCAGGTATCTTCTCTCGGTGGCTCTCTATATTATGTTACATTCATTGATGATGCAACTAGAAAGGTATGCATTTATTTCCTTAGGCAGAAATCTGATGTATTTGAAACTTTTAAAAAATGGAAAAGCTTGGTTGAGAGTGAGACAGGTAAAAAGATAAAATGTCTCGAGATCTGATAATGGTCTTGAGTATTGCAGCAAAGAGTTTGAAGATTATTGTTCCTCTAATGGTATTCATGAGGCAGAAAATGGTTCCAAGGACTCCACAAGAAAATGGAGTGGTTGAGCGCATGAATAGAACAATAATGGAGCATGCACGAACTATGAGATTGCATGCTAGGTTGCCTTTAAAAATGTGGGCAGAGGCTGTAAACACTGCTGTTTATTTAATCAATAGAGGTCCCTCTAATCCTTTGGGTTGTGGTATTCCGTGAGGAAGCATGGAAGGTAAGAAGGTGAGTTATTCTTTTCTCACAACCTTCGGTTGTAAGCATTTGCACATGTAGATTCTAAAATAGAACCAAGCTTGATGCAAAATCAAAGAAATGTGTATTTGTTGGATATGGCATTGATGAATTTGGTTATAGGCTTTGGGATTTTGAAAATCAGAAAATTGTGAGAAGTAGGGATGTCATATTCAATGAGAAAGTGTTGTACAAAGATATGTTGCTTCAGCATGAGAAGAAAGAAAAATATTATGTAGTGTTGGATGATACTCCAAACAATGATATTTCAGTGGTTCCTCATGCTGGGCAACAACAGCAACAACAAATACCACAAACTCCTGTTAGACGATCTTCACGGATAAGTAGACCTCCAGATCGATTCTCTCCCTCTTTGTATACTATTTTGTTAACTGATGCTGGTGAACCAGAACATTATGATGAAGCTATGCAGGTGGATACCAAGGTTCAGTGGTAGCATGGAATGAAAGAAGAAATGGACTCCTTGCTGGAAAATCAAACTTGGGATTTATGCAAGTTGCCTGTAGGTAAAAAGGCTTTACCAAATAAGTGGATTTATAGGTTGAAAGAGGAGGATGGAGGTAAGAAAAGATTTAAAGCCAGATTAGTTGTAAAGGGATTTGCACAAAAAAAGGGTATTGATTTTGATGAGATTTTTTCTCCTGTTGTTAAAATGACTTCTATTCGTATTGTTTTAAGTATTGTGCCTTGAAGATTTGCATTTAGAGCCTTGATGTTAAAACGACCTTTCTCCATGGTGATTTGGAAGAGGAAATATATATGGAACAGCCACAAGGATTTGAGGTCAAAGGTAAGGAGAAACTAGTGTGCAGATTGAAGAAAAAGTTTATATAGCTTGAAGCAAGCACCCCGACAATGGTATTTGAAATTTGACAGTTTTATGGTTGAGCAAGGCTACAGAGGTGTAATTCTGACCATTGTGTTTATTTTAAGAGGTTGGATAATGATATCTACATTATTTTATGCTTATATGTTGATGACATGCTTGTAGCTGGGTCTAACATGGATCACATAAGTGAGCTAAAACAACAGTTAGCAAAATCTTTTGCTATGAAGGATTTGGGTGCAGCAAAGCAAATCCTTGGTATGAAAATTTGTAGAGATAGGAAAAACAAAAAATTGTTTTTATCTCAAGCTAATTATGTTGAAAAGGTGTTGCAGAGATTTCATATGGAGAATGCAAAAGCTGTCAGCACACCTTTGCCTAGTCAAGTTAAATTGACTAAGGATATGTGTCCAAAGACACAAGAGGAGGAAGAAAAAATGTCCAAGGTACCATATGCTTCAGCTGTAGGCAGTTAAATGTACGCCATGGTATGCACGAGACTGGATATTGCACATGCCATAGGAGTTGTTAGTAGGTATTTGAGTCATTCTGGAGTTGAGCATTGGAATGCAGTAAAATGGATTCTCAGGTATTTGAGAGGTACATCCAATAAATGTTTATATTTTGAGGGCTCTAATACTGATTTAAAAGGCTATGTTGACTCAGATTTGGCAGGGGATATAGATACTAGGTGAAGTACCACAGGTTATGTCTTTACAGTTGGTGGGACAGCAGTGAGTTGGATTTCTCGCTTGCAAAAGGTGGTTGCTTTATCCACCACAGAGGCAGAGTATGTTGCTGCAACAGAGGCAGCAAAGGAGATGATATGGCTGTAACTTTTCATGGATGAGTTGGGAAAACAACAAGATGGAAATTACTTATTTACAGAGACAGTCAGAGTGCTATACATCTTGCAAAGAATTCTACCTTGCATTCTAAAATAAAACACATACAATTGAGATATCATTTCATTTGGTCAGTGTTGGAAGATGGATAGGTCAAGTTGGCCAAGATTCATACAGATGTTAATCCAACGGATATGTTTATGAAGGCGGTGCCAAGGGAGAAGCTGAGCTCCTCTTCAGCTTCGGTTGGCCTTCAAGGTTGAATTCAAGTATAACAAAGCAGCAGGGTCCAAGGTCCTTATTTCTAGTGGGAGCTGTAAGTGCAGTAGTGTTGTCTAGGATCAGTCTCCAAGTGGGAGGTTGTGATGGTGTGGAGCCTGATCAGTCTCCAAGTGGGAGATTGTTGGTATGTGGCTACTGATCATGCTATATTATATAGCCCATGGTATACTATACACCTTGACCCCCCATCCTCGCCGAGGTCTGGGGCCGGGCCGGGCCTCGGGTGGGGGTTCGGGGGCGGCAGCCCCCGAGAAAAAAAAAATCTATTTTTTTTGAGTCATTAGAGAAAAAGGAAAAATCTCCAAAAAAGAAAGAAAACTGACATTGTAAAACCCTAATTCTAGAAGCTTCTAAAAGCTTGTTAAAAGGGGTTGGGATGGGGGTTACAGCATGAGAAAAATGTGATTATTCGCAAGATTGTAATAGGTTTTGCAATGGATAATAAAAGTATTGGATGGCTGCGGTTTGGTGGATGTAGCCCAGATTGGGTGAACCACGTTAAATTCTCTATGTTATGATTTATTCTGTGTATGTTTTAGTTTCTCTATTTATTATTTAAATCTGCATTTAATTGTTAGATATCTTCCATCTCTAACCCTAACAGTTATCAACCATAGCTTTATCATGTTGGGAAAATGTGCCTCAACTTGTTGGATTGGAACTTGTGAACTTGGTGTTTTTATTTCCTTTATTACCTTGTATGTTGTGGGATCACTGAAAATCTGAACCTTGGAACCCATCTCACGGGTTTTGGAATTCTGGAAACCTCCAACAGACCAATCATGATGTCACAGAGAATTGAAACTTCAAAACTATGAGCTATGGGTTGTGAAGTTCATGAAATCTCTGATAGTCCAACTTTATTGGTGAGACATGGATACTTCGGTGGGACTTTAAAGTTTGTCTCCCCAATGGACCGATGTCTCTCATCGGTGAGACTCGTGGACTTCAGCAGGACCCTCAACCTTGTCTCATTGATGAGCCAATAGACATGAAGATGCAAAGTTTGCATTAATGGTACTTGCTTACATCAGAGGGAGACGATATGAAGTCTCCTTGATATGGTGATAAGGTTGGTCGACAATGTACCATGAGAAGCTTCGTATCAGAGAGACCTAGATGCTTCACTGAGACTTTGTGAAAATGTCTCTTCAACATAATGATAGAAGACTTAAAAGTTCTTATCGATGTGACTTCGGTTGTTTGTCATGACTTTGGGAAATGTCTCTTCAATGAGCTAATAAGCTGATAGCTTATGAAGGTAAATGAAAGTGGGTTCCACATGGTGGTAAGACCTACATCGATGACACACTTGTGTATTGGTGGGAAAAACTAAAATCTCTCATCAATGATCTGATAGACTTGGAATGGTAAAGTGGACATCGGCAATACTCGAACAGATCGACGAGAGGTTTGTGGTTGTCTCATTGATTGCATGATATGGTAACTGTTGATTATCAGTTTTTTTGTTGTAACAAATGGGAACTGAATTGGTATGTTTCCTGCATGGGTCTAGTGATGTAGATCGATTGGAATTCTCTCAGAAGAAAAATGTTATAATGTGTAACATTGTAATAGTGTTTTAGAGTTGAGTTGTGGATCTGATGAGAGAGAATGAGATGGATCAAGAATTGTAATGCTACCTATATTGAGAGTGTGAATAAACATCTTAGAGAAGCAAACTGTAACTCAGTATGTGGACTTTGTTCACTATAATACAAAGTATTTTTGCTTGGTGTGGTGGGTTTTTCTCTCGAAAGTTTTTTCCTACGTTAAATCTGGTGTTCATTCTATGGTTGTGTTAAATTTGTTTTGATCTATTTTCTACTAATGTGCATCTTTAATGAATTGTAATTCAAGATTGAACCATATGTTTGAATTCTCTTCTTAGAATTATAATTAGGAAAGTGTTTCTACACCTCTACTTTCCTTACAAGTGGTATTAGAGCCTAGCCAGTTGTGTTATCCTTGTGGTTTGGATGGGTTTTTTGTTCCAATTTTGACATAGGAGTCTTGTAGAAGAATCTGGTAATCTTGATTGCAGATTAAGATGGCAAGCACATCAGGGAAGATAGAAATTAAAAAATTCAATGGTGGAAATTTTGAGTTGTGGAAACTCAAAATGGAAGACCTTTTGGTAGATAGAGATCTTTGGATTGTTGTGTCTAGAACTAAACCATCAGGCATGAAGCAAGAGGATTGAGACCTTACAGATAGAAAAGACAAAGGGTTGATAAGACTTTGTCTAGCAGACTCTGTTCTTCTGAACATTCATGAAGAGAAGTATGCATCTTCTTTGTGGAAGAAACATAGTAACATTTATTAGAGAAATTCCTTGGTGAATAAGTTATTCTTGAGGAAGAAGCTATACTCTTTGAAAATGGAGGAATTGGCATCTATGGTTGATCATTTGAATACATTCAATATGCTCATTTCCCAGTTAACATCTATAGGTGTGAAGATAGATGATGAGGATAGTTGTATGCTTCTATTATGTTTTTTTCCTGACTCATGGGATAATTTGGTGATGGATATTGGGAGTACGACAACCACTTTCAAGATGGAAGATGTGGTTGCTTCATTACTATCAGAAGAGATGCGAATGAAATCTTTTGAGATGGAAAAGGAGGCTCTTGCTATTCAAGGAAGATCGAAGGAGAAAGAAAAGAAGAAAGACAAGAAGTCTAAATCTAAGTATGAAGGTAGATCAAAGTCTCCTGGAAAGAAGTCCAAGGTAAAATGTTAGAATTTTGGGCAGCCTAGTCATGTCCGTAAGGATTACAAAGAGGAGAAAAAGAAGAAGAAGAAAAATAATTCTTCGGATAATGATTCTTCTCAGAGCGATGCAAATGCCTTCATTGTAGCCTTGGTGACTTAGGCATCAGATGATGTTTGGCTGATTGAATCAGGTGAATATTTTCCAATGACATCTCACAAAGATTGGTTTACGAAGTATGAAAAGTATGTTGGTGGAAAGGTGTATTTGGAAATTAACTCATCTCTTGAAATTGTTGGTTGTGGAAGAGTTAGAATTCAATTTCTTGGTGGAAGAATCAAAGGAATTTATGGCATAATTCACATACCAAGTTTGGATTGAAATTTTCTTTCTGTTAGCAAGCTGAATGATGTTGGCATGCAAGTTTCATTCTCGAGTGGTGGCTACAAGATGACTAGAGGCTCGATGGTGTTGGCTAGGGGTGCTCACATTAGTACTTTGTACAAGCTGGACGCACATGTCGTTCAATGTAATAGTGCCTCTGTAAAGTTAGAAAAGGTTGCTCGTGTAGAGAAGGAGAACGAAGTTCCTCTGGGTACAAACTCTTTGGAGATGAAACTCCCAGTAGAAAATACCATGCTCTGGCATCAAAGGCTTGGCCACATTGGTAAGAAAGGCTTAAAAGCTTTGAA
Organism: Sequoia sempervirens; assembly: GCA_007258455.2. Taxonomy (NCBI): domain Eukaryota; kingdom Viridiplantae; phylum Streptophyta; class Pinopsida; order Cupressales; family Cupressaceae; genus Sequoia; species Sequoia sempervirens. The sequence continues at coordinate 220,587,918 of VDFB02256132.1, read as the reverse complement.
AAAGAAAAACCTGGTAGAAGGGCTTGATGATTGTAATCTTGAGTTCAATTTTTGTGAACATTGTATATATGGAAAACAACATCGTGTTTTGTTATATTCTAGTCCTCATAGATCTTCTAGTGTTCTGGATTATATTCACTCTGATGTTTTTGGTCCAATAAATATTCCTTCATTATTGAAATCAAGATATTATGTTTCTTTTATTGATGATTATTCAAGAAGGGCATTTGTGTATTTTCTAAATAGTAAATTAGAAGTGTTCAATTAGTTTAAAGAGTTTAAAAAACTTGGTTGAAAATCATACTAGAAGAAAAATTAAATGCTTGAGGATAGACAATGGCGGTGAGTTTTGTTCTGCACATATTTTGAAAGGTATTGTAAAGACCATGGAATAAAAAGGAATAAAACAATACCTTACACTGCACAACAAAATGGAGTTGCTAAAAGGTTGAACAGGATGCTGATGGAAAGAGAGAGAAGTATGTTGAGCAATGCTAGTCTAGAGAAAAATTTTTGGGTTGAGGTTGTGGTTACAACATGTTATTTAATAAATCAATCTCCCTCTTTGGCACTTGTTGACAAAACCCCTATGGAAGCTTGGTCTGGTAAGAAGCCATTTTAAGATATGTAAGAGTCTTTGGCTATGAGGCATATGCTTATGTGTCGAATGAGAAAAGATCTAAATTAGAAAATAAAGTTGTAAAATGTATCTTCATTAGCTAAAACATTGGTGTGAAAGGATATAAGCTTTGGAATCCTGTGACTGGAAAGGTTGTATATAGCAGAAGTGTAATCTTTTATGAGCTAAAAACTTCTTTAGTGGATCTGCAATCAAAGATGAAAGAAGAAAAAAAAGGAAAAAGTAGTTGAAATTCCTCAAACTCCAGATAAAGAGGAACTACGAAGTGTACTTGAAACTAAGGAGAGTTCTAGCAGCTCTGAGAGTTCTAAAGAAGAAGAACCACAACCTCAGCCTCAACCTTTGAGGAGATCTACATGTGAAAGGTGACAACCTGAAAGATATGGTTTTTCCATGTTGGATGTAAATTGTGCTTATGCTTTGATTACAAGCACTGTTGAGCCTAGGACTGTGAAAGAGGCAATTGAAATGTTTGATTCAAATTCTTGGTTGGAAGCCATGAATGAGGAAATGACATCATTAAAAAAAAACGCAACCTGGGATTTGGTGCCTTTTCCTGAAGGTAGAAATCATGTTGGTTGTAAATGGGTGTTTAAGAAGAAAATCGATCTGGATGGCATTGTTGAAAAGTATAAAGCTAGGTTGGTTGCGAAAGGTTATTCCTAGGTAGAGGGTATTGATTATGGAGAAATATTTTCTCCTATAGCTAAGCTCACATCTATCAGATTTCTTTTGTCACTTGCAATAGCGTGTGACTTAGAGATCGAACAACTGGATGTGAAGGAAATATTCATTCATGGAGATCTTGAAGAAGAAATTTATATGTCCCAACCTGAGCACTTTGTGGAAAAAGGTAAAGAAAATTTGGTTTGCAAGTTAAAAAAATCTAATCATCATGTGTACTTCAAAACTAAAATTGATTGAGTTCTTATTATTGCTCTGTATGTTGATGACATGTTGTTCATAGGAAATAGTAAGATTATGATTTTTGATCTAAAATATCAATTGTCAGCAAGGTTTGAAATGAAAGATCTAGGTGCAACAAGGTATATTCTGGGGATGGAAGTAAAAAGGGATAGACGAAGTAGAAATCTTTGGCTTAGCTAGAGTAAGTATATCAATACTGTTTAAAAGGAGAGATTTGGTATGACTGATTGCAAGCAACTAGTTGTTCCAGTGTTGCAAGGAATGAAACTATCTGCTAAAGATTTTCCAAAATCTCCTACCGAGTTGGAGGACATGACCTGGGTGCCTTATGCAAGTGAAATTGGTAGCTTAATGTATGTAATGGTCTATACAAGGCCAGACATTTCCCAAGCAATAGGATTTCTTATCCATTTTATGGTAAATCCAAGTAGACCACACTAGGATGCTATGAAAAGAGTTTTTAGGTATTTAAAAGGTACCTCTCAGCATGCTTTGTGCTATCATGGTAACTCGGTTGGGTCACAGAGATCCATCAACATTAGAGGTTATGTGGATTATGATTGGGTAGGGGACATTGACAGTAGGAGATCCACCAGTGGATACATCTTCACGTTATTTGGTGGTGCAGTTAGTTGGATGAGCAAGCAACATGATGTAGTCACTTTATCTACTACAAAGGCAGAGTATATGGTAGCAACACACGCTTGCAAGGAAGCCATTTGGCTTTGATGTTTGTGTTTTGATGTTGGGTTTAATGTAGGGTAGATTACTAAATTTTGTGACAGTCAAAGTGCTATTTGTTTGGCAAAAAAATCAACTTTCCATGCTAGGACAAAACATATTGATGTGAAGTATCATTTTGTATGGGATATGGTGGAGGATGGAAAGATCAGTCTTGAAAAAGTGGATACTCTTGAAAATGTTGCTAATGCATTGACAAAGCCCATAAGCACATACAAGTACAGGCGGTGTGCTAATTCGATGGGCCTTGGGGCCTATGATATTCAGTAACTTCGAGTTTGGAAGAAGCTAGTAAGTTTTCATCAAGTGGGAGCATGTTGGGAAAATGTGCCTCAGCTTGCTAGCTTGGAACTTGTGAACTTGTTATTTTTATTTCCTTTATTACCTTATATGTCACAGGATCGCTGAAAATCCAAACCTTGGAACCCATGTCACAGGTTTTGGAATTCTGGGAACCTACGACAGACCGATCGCGATGTCACGGAGAATTGGAACTTCAAAACTACGAGTTGCGAGTTGTGAAGTTCATGAAATCTTCAATAGTTTGACTTCATCAGTGGGACGTGGCTACTTCAATGGGACTTTAAAGTCTGTCTCCCTAATGGACCAATGTCTCTCATCAGAGAGACTCATAGACTTCGGCGAGACCCTCAACCTTGTCTCATCGATGAGCCGATAGACATGAAGCTGCAAAGTTTACATCAGTGGGACTTCCTTACATCAGAGGGAGATGATATGAAATCTCCCTGATACAGTGATAAGGTTGGTTGATAATGTACCATGAGCAGCTTCGTATAAGAGAGACCTGGATGCTTCACTGAGACTTTGTGAAAATGTCTCTTCGACATGCCAATAAAAGACTTGAAAGTTCTTGTCAATGTGACTTTGGGTGTTCATCGTGACTTTGACCAATGTCTCTTCGATGAGCCGATAAGCTAATAGCTTATGAAGGTAAACGAAAGTGGGGTCCACATGGTGGTAAGACCTACATGTTGATAAATGATATTATTTTTTATAATTTCAAATTCATTTCACTATCGCGTACTTATTCAATACACACATTCATATACACTTATTCTTTATCCCAACTCTTTAAACTTATTGCTTGTCTAATTTTTTTTGGAATGTTATAGTGGTTCAAAAAACATTTGCAAACAAGGATAATCAAATAATATTTTATTTTTTATAATGGTGGTATGTAGCCAATTTCATTGTAGACTACAACTTTTCCATTCAATAAACTTATTTATAGTAATTAAAACTTAAACTCCTTTATAACAACCAAACCAATTTTTTCATTCAAATACTATTTGTGGGTTGAAGTTCCAAAACCAATTGTGTGATTCAAATACTAGTTGTGGGTGGGAGTCCCTAGTCATACCATTCTTTATGCAAGCATTCTAATTACAAATTCTAGACAACATTTTTAAGATTCATTCAATATGATTTTTGATGAAAAACTCTAAAAAAAATGGTGAGAAAAGATGATAATATACCTCTATGAATAATGAGTGCAATAAAGCCCTTTTTTAATGATATTCCTTTTTTAGTATTTGTAATGGATTTTAAGGTAAGACAAAAAATCATGCAATTTGATTTTGTTTGTTGAGATTTTCAAAAAAATTATTAATTAATATGTAAACTAATATTTAAGTGTTAAAATGTGTTGTTGGATGTCATGGGAAAATAATTTATTTCTTTTTTTGGTCATACAACATTGTTATTATAGTAATTGACTTCCCAAACATGTTTGTCTTGGACAAAGTAAGTATGTCGACACTATTTTGCAATAATTTTATATGCATAGTTGTAAACCAATGAGTATTTGTTTACTCATATTCACTAGGATTTTATTTGATATGTGTCTTAAATCATATGATAATTTTGAAGCTATTGATAATGTTTCTTGTTCTAGTGTTTTTGGTAGCCTAATGTATGTAATTGTTTGTATTAGACAAAATTTTACTCAAGAAATAGGAGCTCTTAGCAAGTTTATGTATAGCACTAGTAGAGAGAATTATACTTGTATTAAGGGGGTATTTAGATATTCTCAAGGAGATTTTTCTTTTTTTATTATGTTATTATAGTTCTAATAATATATGAAATATATTGATATGTATAACCTTATTGATGCAAACTGGCTAGATGACTTGGCTACTTATAGATCGACTAGTAACTATGTGTTTCTTTTATATGGAAATATTATCAATTGGATGAGAAAGAGCCATCCTACAATTGTTTTATCTACAAGAAAAGTAAAATATATGGTTGTTGCATATTCCTATAGAAAGGTGATTTGGTTATAAAATCTATGTTTAGGAGTTGGTTTCAATTGCAAGGTGATTTAGATTAAATTTGATATTTGCAATGCTATTATTTAGCCAAGAGGACCATGCGCCATACTCCAATGAAGTATATTGATGGTCGACATTACTTTGATTGTGAGAAGGAATAGAGTGGTAGGGTCATTTTTTAGACGGTTGACACTTGTGATAATGTGGCAACTTCACTTACAAAATGAGTAAGAAAGAATTATTTCTCTTGGTGCAAGTGGGCCTTGAACCTTGCATCTTGCACGTGATTCATTTAATTTTTCCTATTTATGTGATTACAATGTATAATATCAATTAGAAGAATATTAGGATAAGGTTATATTAGGATAAGGTTATTTTTAAAATGGGTACTTAGTTGGCCATATAGGTGGTTGAGAGATATTATCATTTTTAGTTGATAGACTACATCTAGTGTGAGATTTGAGCCTAAAACAAGTCTCATGCCTGCGAACAATTATTGAGTTATTAGAAAGCAAGTTTTAGCTATCATTAAATGGTAAATTACTTATCATTTAATGGTAAAAGCTTCAAAATATCAAGTGAAAGCCTCCAAAATCTCACTTATCATGTAAAATACAGATAAAATATTGATTTTACAATTGTATGGGAACATTCTATTTCCATTTGCGATGTTTTTATCAATTTGATGACAACTTTCATTTTTCATTTACATTGCTTTATGTTTTAAATTTGAATGCAAATATTCCAAAATCGATAATACCCAATTTTTTTAAAAACAAAATCTAGATTTGTCTAAGTGAAAAAAATTGAGAATTGCTTAAGTAAAAAAAATCTAGATTTGTCTAAGTTTATTTCATTCCATTATTTAACACTTATTATTAATTATTTAATCCAACCACATGCAAGTATAATTTGCAGCACATTACACCCATATGCACCCACACAGAAACACATACTCTTTAACGGGTATGTGCAGGATCATCATGGAAAAAACATGCCCTTAAGTGACAAAAAATTCAGAAAAATCAGTGTTAGGCAACTTGACATAAAAATTTGAATAAGTTATCTATATTATTTCAAAAATATGTAAGAATAGAATTTGTAGAAAATTGAATCTAGTTTCTAAACTACTAGGTTTATTTAAAAATAAATAAAATCTATTTAGCGAAAATTTAAAATTTCAATGTAATAGTACTTAAATTTCAGGGAAAAAATAAGAAGTAGGTGTCTGTCTGACCACCCTAACCATAATAAAATGATAATACTTTCTTATAAGATTTTATATATAAGTAGAGGACTCATGTCCGGATGTGATGCTAATTTTTTTCCAAGTAAATAATTAATTATGAATTTTTTATTACAAATTTTAAGAAATATAAAAACTCGTATGTCTGACCACCTTAACTTGGTCAAAACTTCATGAAATTTATTTTTTCCTTTTTTAATCCTATAGTATGTGAAGCATAGAATGTGACGCATATTTCGGATTCAAAAAATGTGACACCGTTTGAAAGTTATAGATGTTTTTCAATCAGCCTATCAATCAGGGCTTTAGTCATAATTTTAATAGAAAATGAATAATAATTATTTATTAAATTCGAATTAAAGCATAATTTATATTGGTGGAAAGCTAAGAATATCCTCTAAAAACTATTTTCGTTTCATCAATTTTGGGTTAAAAAAAGTCGTCAGCCACATACCCTACAAATACCCATAATATTGCCACTTTTTGGCCCCTCATAATCCTACACATACCCTAACATATTAACATACATATAATTTTCCTTTGACATAAAACTTTAGATACAAGTGCTAATTATATTTTAATTTGTATATCCAACCTACCAATGCACGTTGCCACAATTGTGCAATACAAAAAGTGCTAGTTATATTTTAATTTGTATGTCCAACGTACCAATGCACGTTTCCACAATTGTGCAATACAAAAATACGGAATTCAGAAACTATATGTTGGCCGACAATTCTGAATTCAGAATTATATGTTGGCCGATAATTTCGTCCTCTTTCTAGCTTCTTGATAATAATAATTAATCAAGCTGAGTCTTCCACAAGCGAAAAATTAGGCTCTTATGGTTCAATCAGGTCTCGGATTAAGGCATAGCTGGGTTCCGGTCTAATGCAACGCCACCAATTATGAAATTGGGTTGCTCTAGTGAAGCCAGCCTGACATCACTTCCGTTAAGTTAAACAACTCTCATCTCCTTTCACACGATAAAGCTTAATAAAAAAGTCTGAGCAAGCCTACAAATACCCCACATAATCACCTACACTGCCATCCATTGCAATTGCATAGCACAACATTTGTGCATTCGAGATGGAGATAAGCATGAGATTGCTGGGCTACGTTGCATTGGCCCTGGTGTCAGTTTACTTGATTTACAAAAGATTTCGGCCATCAATGAAGTTACCGCCGAGTCCTCGCTCATGGCCTGTAATCGGGCACCTGCATCTTCTGGGCAGTCTGCCGCACAGGTCGATGGATCGACTCTCCAAGACGTATGGGCCGCTGATGTCAATCAAGTTGGGCTCCGTCCCCTTCGTTATCGCATCCTCCGTTGAAATGGCCCGAGAGATTTTGAAGACGAACGACCTTACTTTCGCCTCGCGGCCCAAGATCGCGGCGGGGAAATACACGGTGTACAACTACTCCGACATAACGTGGTCGCCGTACGGAGAGCATTGGCGGCTGGCGAGAAAGATCTGCCTGATGGAGCTCTTCAGCACCAAGCGCCTGGAGTCGTATGAGTATATCCGAGTGGAGGAGGTGGCACGCATGGTGGCCTCTGTTTTCAGAACCTCCGCCGCCGCTCTTCCTGTCCATCTCCGGGAAGAGACATCGTCCGTGAGCAACAACATTATTTCGAGGATGGTTTTGGGACGGCGCTACTTGGATGAGAATGGCGGTAACAAGATCAAACCCCATGAGTTTAAGGAGATGCTGGAGGAGATTTTCGTGCTCAATGGTGTCTTCAACATTGGAGACTATATTCCTGCCCTAAGTTTTCTTGATCTGCAGGGCTATGTCAGACGGATGAAGAAGCTCAGCCGACGATTTGATGTCTTTCTCGAGGAGGTGCTGGAGGAGCATGACAAGCGGCGGAAGAGCGTGCCGGATTATGCGCCCGCCGATATGGTTGACGTTTTGCTGCAACAAAGTGATGATCCTGCCAACAATCTTACCAGGAACAAAGTCAAGGCCTTCACTCAGGTAGATAAATAATACAGCTCTCCTTTTTTATTACTGAAAAATCCAAAATCAAAACCTCCTCATGAAAGATGTATTATTGGGTTTGCAGGACATGATAGCTGGCGGAACAGAGAGCTCTGCTACGCTTGTGGAATGGGCGTTGGCAGAGCTGCTTAGAAAGCCCGAGAACCTGGCAAAGGCGAACGAAGAAATCGACAGAATAGTGGGGAAAGAAAGATGGGTGCAAGAGAAAGACATTGGTGAGCTGGAATACGTGCAAGGGATAGTGAAAGAAACGATGAGGCTGCATCCGGTGGCACCCATGCTGGTTCCTCATCTTTCCACCCACGACTGTAAAATTGGAGGGTACGACATCCCCGCCAACACCAGAGCATTCGTGAACGTGTGGACGATCGGCAGAGATGAAAGACTGTGGGAAAAGCCCGAGGAATTCAGGCCAGAGAGGTTTCACGGCAGCAGCTTGGACGTGAAGGGCAGAGATTATGAGCTGTTGCCTTTCGGGTCGGGCAGAAGGATGTGTCCGGGGGCTAGTCTCGGTCTCAAAGTGGTTCAGCTGGGCCTCGCCAATCTCCTCCACGGCTTCCACTGGCGCCTTCCTGCTAATCAGAGCCCCCTAGACTTGAATATGACCGAGACCTATGGTCTCTCCACGCCCAAAGCAGAACCTCTTGTTGCCATCGCAGATCCTCGCCTGCCCACTCATCTCTATCGTTTTGCTTAACTCACATAGGTCATACTTCCATTCATACAGCTTAAACTTTCTATTCATAATCTTTAGCCTTCATACATAATGCAACTGGTTTGTAGTTTCTCAGAAATTGCGTCACTTCCACCTCTTTTTATCCTTCTCGTCTTTTCATGTCTGATCTTTTGTCTCTCTGCTGAATAAAAGTGGATGGATAATATATTTTAGTGCAGTTTTTAGTGCCACCCACGCTTGCGACCGTGGATATGCTTTTCGTAAATATTTGTAGACAGCTTCAATGTAATAAAAAAATTTTGACTTACAATTTTTTTTTTTTAACCATGTTTTAAACAATTAAAAAAGAATGACATTTTACTAAATTAAATTTAATGAGAATATGGTATAATTAAACACAATAATTTTTTTGTAATTTAATTTAATTTAATTTAATTATTGTGTTTTAATAAATTATTTTGACTTAACAAAAAAATTATAAAAAATAATTGTGAAATTAAAAATATTAGTTTTATAATATAAAGGATTAATTAAAAATTGTTAAAATAGTTTTATTTGACTTAAAGTAAAAAAAAATACTATGTTTTATATTATTTAGAAACAATTTAAATTTAATTTATATAATTTTTTAAAAATATTTTAGAACTTAAATTAAGTATAATTTGTTTATAATTTAACACATTTTATTATAAATATTATTAAATATAAATTAAAAGAATTATAATTATAATTAAATATTTGAATATTAAACTATTAAATAAGTGTATCTTTTATAAACAAGAGCTCCCAAAAGATTAATCATTAGTGATTGCAACATTATGCCAACACATCTTATAAGCAACTTAAATTTTTTGACAACATTTGTTATATCTCTCATATATCAACATAATAGGTAAATCTAAAAATATTTTAAATTATATAATTTCAAAAAAAAATGAATGAATTGATAGAAGAATATTTTTATTAAAGTGATAGAATCCAACCCCAATACTAACACTAATTATACACTAATTATAAGTCTAACCATAACCCCAACCCTAAAACTAACATTAATTAACTTCAAACCAAACTCTAATTTTATATCCAACCCTAAACATAACTATGATTCTAAAACTAACATTAATAAAACCGTAATTGAACCATAACCCTAACCCTAATACTAAGCCCTGCCCCAATTGAACCATAACACTAACCTCAAAAAAATGAATGAATTTATATAAGATTATTTTTATTAAAGTAATCTAATCCCAATATTAACACTAATTATAAGTCTAACCATAACCCCAACCCTAAAACTAACACTAATTAACTTCAAACCTAACTCTAATTTTATATCCAACCCTAAACATAACTATGATTCTAAAACTAACATTAATGAAACCCTAATTGAACCATAACCCTAACCCTAATACTAACCCTTGCCTCAATTGAACCCTAACACTAACCCCACACTTTATCATAGAACCTTAATCTTTACCCCCAACTCCAACCCTAATCGTAATTCAATCCTATACCTAATTTTAATTAAAGTCTAACCCTATTTGAATCTTAAACTTAATTGAACTCATGTTTAGGGTTAGGGTTCAATTAAGGTTAGGGTTGAATTATGGTTATGATTACGGTCAAAATTCAAATAGGATTATGGTTGGAGATTAATTAAGGTTGCTATTCACTTAGGGTTAGGGTTCAATTAGTAGTCAATTTGGGTTAGGGATCAATTAGGGTTACAATTCAATAAGGGTTTAATTAAGGTCAGGGTTAAGATTAGTCTTAAATTAGGGCTAGGATTGGAGTCAGGGTTCAATTAAGGTAAGGGTTATTGTTTATTTTAGGGTTAGGGTTCAATTAGAGTTCTCTAGGGTTTTGATACAATTAGGGTTAGGTTTCAACGATACCTAGGGTTATGATTACAATTCAATTAGTGTTAGAGTTAGCGTTATAATACAAGTTCAATCAGGTTAGGGTCAGAGCTTAATTAGTGTTAGAGATAGGGTTGCAATAATAAAATTTTCCATAATGATATGGAAAGGCATTCAATTGGATTCATATGCACAAATAAGAATTGGTAATTAAGAATTCTCTAGAACTAAAGTTATGACAAAAAATACAATCCTTAGCTTAATCATTTGTTCTTGTTACACAACAGTCCCACCTCATCAATAATTTCATTTCTAAATTTTTAAAACATACATATTTTATAACTTTTTATCATCAATAATTCCATTTCTAAATTTTTAAAACATAACTATTTTCTAACGTTTTTGTTTATAAAAGATACACTTAATTTATAAGAATTAAACCAATTTATTTAATAGTTTAATATTCAAATATTTAATTATAATTAAAATTCTTTTAATTTATATTTAATAATATTTATAATAAAATGTGTTAAATTATAAACAAATTATACTTAATTTAAACTCTAAAATAATTTTTTAAAATTATATAAATTAAATTTAGATTGTTTCTAAATAATTTAAAACATAGTAAATTTTTTTACTTTAAGTCAAATAAAACTATTTTAACGATTTTTAATTAATCCTTTATATTATAAAACTAATATTTTTAATTTCACAATTATTTTTTATAATTTTTTTGTTTAGTCAAAATAATTTATTAAAACACAATAATTAAATTAACTTACAAAAAAATTATTGTGTTTAATTATACCATGTTCTTATTAAATTTAATTTAGTAAAATGCCATTCTTTTTTAATTGTTTAAAACATGGTAAAAATAAATAAAAATTGTAAGTCAAAAAAAATTATTACATTGCAGTTGTCTACAAATATTCACCAAAAGCATATCCACGGTACTTTGATTGCAGAGTGAAGAGTTCCATACTTGGAGGTGATGGGACAGTTGTAGCAGGACGCAAGACCTGTAGAGAGCAAGAAGTACAAAAATGTTAGCAGAGACAAGCACGAGCACAACAGGTACAAACCATAGCAGAGGCTTGCAAGGTTTGCACAGGTGCAACCATGGGATGGCCATCGATGCCCAAGTGCAAATTGTCACCTGCATAGATAGTGCCGCTCCGTTGTTTATGAAAAGTGATGGCGTAGTACACTTTCAAAAATTTGGCTTGGGTGAAATTTGAATTAAGGCACAAGATGATATTTTCCACATCCTTGCTAAGGGAGAGGGCCTTATCATGGGAAGGGTAACTTTGACCCCTTGGTCCACGTCATCAACATTTAAATCGGCTTTTTTTTTTTGCCACATCCCTTGACCATCGAGTTGGCAATATCATACTTTTTGGGGGGGAAATTCAAGCACGTTTTCTGATGTTTTGGGGGTGTTTTTCAAAAACCACAGAAAAAGAGCCACAAAAAGTGATGGACCAATAGTGAGTAACTAAGTCATGTAATATTGGTATGTTGATGTGGCATTACATGATTGGTCAATTTGTGTATTTTTTGAATTGAAGGGATTGGTAGTTGGATACTGTGTGTAAATTTATTGACACTTTTATTGCCCAAAAGTGGGCCCCAGACTGTCCAAAGTTGGTCCCCAGGCTATCCATATCTATACCAGCGATTGGACCATGTCCCACGATCGGCTCATCTCCCTTATAGGGAATAAAATCTAGGGAATTTTTTTCCAAGTGGATGCATTGTACTTTCAAGCTAAGATATAATTTTCACTAGATGGTTGCTTTGTACTTATACGGTGAGTTGGCATGCACTAAGATGGTAATTAAGTTCTTTAAAAATGCATCATTATTCCCTCTTGTGGGAATTACATGAGGAAATAAATTCCCCCTACTTGGAGCTGGCTCTATTTAAAGTGGCAGGGTGATACTCTCACCACTCTTCTTGCATCATAGTTGATTGACAATAGGTTGAGAACTAAGAATGGGCACTCTAATTTCTCTCTCAAGTTTTAGGTGTCAAATAGCTTTCGATGGTGCTATCACAGACCAATGCCTAAAGGTGATCATGAAACATTCCACATGAAGGGACTTAATTTTTTTCAAAATGATTCTTGGCATGGATTTCCTCAAAGAAGTAGAGCGCTATAGGGTGAACTTGGATATCACATCACATTTTGTGGCTTCCCTCCTAGACCTAGGAGAACTAAATGAACTGGTGGGGTCTTTGGCGACAAAATTATTCGAAAAACATAATCTAGATGGGCTTGAGGCCACTCTAGAAGTAGCATGCTTTGGTTTTGGCATTCTGAGGTTGCAAGACACCCAACACATGCAAGAGGAGGGTGTTTTTGTGGAATGGATTTCATTCCTTAGAAATTTCCACACGATATCTTTAGCTCATCATCGAGAACTAGCAAGTACATGGGTAGCTTCTTTCTAAACAAGGTAAATAATATGGAGGCCATGTTAGACAAAACATTCATAGGTATCATTACTCAAACCACATGCAAAGGAAAGCTTGCACATGTTTTTCATTCAATCAAGTCACCACAAAAATGTTTCCATGACACTTTTGAAGTTGAGGAGGTAGTTTTTTTATTGTTTTAGTGTAAAAATTTAATTAAATAGCAGGGTATGTGTAGGATCATCGTGCAAAAAACAGGCCCTTAAGTGGCAAAAAATTTAGAAAAATCAGTGTTAGGCAACTTGACGTAAATATTTCAATAAGTTATCTATATTATTTCAAAAATATGTAAGAATAGAATTTGTAGAAAATTGAATGTAGTTTCTAAAATACTAGGTTTATTTAAAAATAAATAAAATCTATTTGGTGAAAATTTGAAATTTCAATGCAGAGTACTTAAATTTCAGGAAAAAATAAGAAGTAGGTGTCTGTCTGACCACCCTAACCATAATAAAATGATAATATTTTTTTGTAAGATTTTATATATAAGTAAATGACTCATGTCCGGATGTGATGCATATTTTTTTGTAATTTTTTTCCAAGTAAATAATTAATTATGAATTTTTTATTACAAGTTTTAGAAAATATAAAAACTCATCTGGACCACCTTAACTTGGTCAAAAATTCATGAAATTTAATTTTTCTTTTTAATCCTATATTATGTGAAGCATAGAATGTGATTCATGTTTTGGATTCAAAAAATATGATACCGTTTGAAAGTTATAGATGTTTTCAATCAGCCTATCAATCGGGCTTTAGTCATAATTCTAATAGAAAATGAATAATAATTATTTATTAAATTCAAATTAAATAATAATTTATATTTTTGGAAAGCTAAGAATCTCCTCTAAAACCCTTTTCGTTTCATTAATTTTGGGTGAAAAAAAAGTCGTCAGCCACATACCCTACAAATATTGCCACTTTTTGGCGCGCCATGATCCTACACATACCCAGCAACAATTTTTTTTTATTCAATTTTTTTTAATTTTAAAGAATTTTAAATACCCCACCAATTCATGAAGGCCCTAGTGAAAAAAAATTGTACAAAAAACTCCAACAATACATCAACACCTCCCAAGATGCAAGAAAACATCCTAGGGAAAATAGAAAACAATAAGAAACAACTTCAAACATTGATTGAAAAGTTGAGACATCTTGGTCGCATGGAGAAACACTCTTGATTTGGACTATAGAATGGAGTGCTTATGTTGGCTTCATGGTTTTATCCCTTGGATACATGAAAGCATTGGAAGATAAGGCACTAACCTCTTTGTCATTTGTGGAGTTGATATATGTTTGATATTCTATAAGCTCCTAGACAACATGGTTTTCCTATTGGAAACTTTCATTTTACTCTTGATTTCAGCTATGGGTTTGTAGATCTATGTTTATTCCATTATTCAAATGACATGTTTGATATGAATTTCTAGAGATGTTTAAAATGATTAAATCAGATTTATAGATATGGTTTTGTATGTTTTACATGTCAACTAAAATATGTGGTATGTAGATCTATGATGATATTGTATTCAGGGTGTTCTAGATGAAGATAGATATAGGTTTGCATGGCTTCTTGGAGAATTATTATTAATCTATGGTTACTCTTATGTGGATTTGATTATAAAATCACATCTAGTGTTGATCCTAGTGTTTAAGTCTTGGAAATCAACATGTTATATCTAATTATATTTATTATGCATGATACGGATGTGGGGTTGAATCTATTTTTCAGTTATTTGAGGTTGGAGCATTGATTCTAAATTTCTCTTTTGAGATGCTACATATGTGCAAATCTAGTAAAAAAAATTGGTGTGGATTTTATTTGGCAGGCCTTATTCTTGGTCACCATTATTATATTTCTATGATTATTGTAGTGAGATGGTTATTGGGAGTACTTGATATAGTTCTTCAATTGAATCCATAGTAGTATTTTATGGTGCATGAGAAGCTTTGTTCACTTTTAGTGGAGTGTTGGCAATGATATTGGTCATGATGCCATGTATAACTTGGTATTACTTTCAGTGGGAGCTTTATGCAGTTGCATAATATGTTCTATCTTTTTTATTTCAATTTTTTTTTTAAGTTGTTACAATGTGTAGTGAGTTATGGATATTATTTGATTAGAATATGGATAGTATTTTACAATGGTTTTTTGTGTCATAAGGAGCTCTTCGATTCTTCCCTTAGATTATAGTGAGAGTTTAATGCCATCTTTAGTTCTATTGACAAAGGATGTGCGGTGATTATATCTTCTTCATTTGGAGATTGTGGTTGTACTTTACCTTTTGGGAGCTTATGTTATTGAGTTTTTTATTGTGTTGAGGTTATGGAGGATCTTCAGTTAGGAGATAGTTATCATAATTCCTAGAGAGATTGGTTACACAATTTAGTGGGAGAATTGATAGTAATGTTGATTCATCATTTGATGATGTAGAGTTATTTTCATGTGATCTCCTTGGAGGGGATGTTAGATCATGATGTCATGATATGTTCTTGATTATATAGTTGGAACTTTGATAATGGTCTTATTTTTTATTTTTTATTTTGAGTATTAATCATTTTCTTGGAGCTTCACAATTTTGTAGGATTGTATTTGAAGTTGGCATGGATTGATTGGTGAATGCTCATGGAGACTAGAGAGACTTGGGTAAGGCTAAGATATCTCTTATTTTATGTGATTATTTTTTGAGATGGTTACTCTTTGATGATGATTTCAATTGAAATAAAAAGGAGCCTACCCTTGGTTATGGATGTGAATCCATTATGGACCTGATGGGAAGATTTCCATTGCTTGGTATTGTATGCACAAGGTAACCATGTTTCCCACTCTTGGTCTACTCGATAGGTGAATGATTTGAAAGGTATTTCCCACCTAATTATTATATGCATTCTTTATTTTCTATATTATCTTTTCATATGAGTTAATCTTGAATATAAACATTTTGAAGACTTGTTAAGAATAAGATGCATGGTTTATGGATTTCTATTGTTCTCCTTGTTTTATTCTTGAGCGATGGATCTAGTTCTAAGGACTTATTTGGAAAGGTATAGGAAATGGTTTGTGACTTTTGGCATATTCCCTTTGTTGTGGTAATGTTTGGTTGGTTTGATCTATCTTTGGTATGAGAGGTTTATATCTATTGTTGCCATATTTTTAATTTGATTTGAATGTTAGATGTTGATATCCTTCCAATTCGAGAAAGGTGAGGGAGATCTTAAATTACACAACTTGGTACATGTTAGTGTGGAACAAGGATATGGTTTGATTTGAAAGTTCTCTCTTTTATTTTAGATAAAAGGAAAAGCCTAAATATTATTAATATAAAAACTTGCAAGTTCTCTCTTTGGTCATGGTACTCTTGTTAGATGTTTTTATTCAAATGATTTAGTGTGAATAACATGGGAAAGCTATGGAGACTAGTTGTGAGAAAGGTATTGCAGCATATTTGTTTGAAAGATTTGCATATCATTGTATGTTTCCTTAACATTATGTAATAGAGGAATTAGCCACATCCTCTATGTGAAGTACTATAGGTAGACTTGGTATGCCTTGATTTATTTTCAAATTTGACATTACTCATGTAATGGGAGTTTCTAGATATATGTATGATTTTCTTTGATATCTTGGTTTGCTAGTTACTGTTGTGATGATGATTTTGTATGTTTCATTGGATTTGTATCTATGATTTATATAGTTATGTGGGTTGATCACCCATTTTATTATAGTGGGATGACTTGGATGAGGATTGTCTGTATCCACCAATTTTTTTAGTGTTAATGTACACTTGTTAGTTGGTCTTGTATAGTGAGTTTTTTAGTGGCTAAAATTTTTCAATTTGCTAATAGTTTAAATTGTGGATTCAAAATTTGGCTAATAGTACAAGTTGTAAGGTGACCTAAATCACCAAATTTTACAAAATTTTATGTCTTGGTTAAATCACCAAAATATTTATTTTATTAAAAATTTATACTTAAAAATTTGCCATAATATTTATCCAATAGGCTACATATAGTGTGAGATTTGAGCCTGAAACAAGTCTTGCAGGGTGATCCCACAATACTGACCTTTACAATTTTTGGACAAACTAGACATTGAATTGATCTTTTTAACTAAATCTTCACTTTCAGGCACCTATAGTTGCTAAACCATGAGGAATTTGAAGATGATGCGAACTAGTGATTTGTAACATTGGGTCTGTAGATTATAAATATATTTTAAAAAAAATTGAATTAGATTGCATTTATTTTTCCATCTCCTCCGAAAACTAGTTTTTATAAGTTAACACCATCTTTAAAGAGAGATGCTCACTTTAAACAACATAACTTTTTTTCTATGAATGATAAAAATTTTTAAAAAATGAATTTAGCTTTGTAACTACGATATCTAGCCCGTTCATTTGGTTTCATAGTGTTTTATTGAATTTTTTTCTTAATCAATTTTTGAATTCAAACTAATTACAATTTACACAAAGAAAAACTATAAACACCATTACTTTTTTTGTATGTATTGAATTTTGTTTTTTTACTAGATCAAGGACATCAATACCTAGCTTGAACATATTTTTCAAGTTGGGTCTCTAAAGTTTCCTCCATTTTCATCCTCAACCTAAGCTTCGAAAGGAATTTTTTTACAAAAAAATGGTAGAAGAGGGGGAGAAGGGAAAAAAAGGGGGGTTCGAGTGAACTCCCCTTTGAACAAACCCCCTTGACCCCTTCAAGCGAAGGGGGGTCACTCGAACCCCCCTTGTTTTGACAAATTTTCCTTCATTTTCCTTTAAAAATGGCGCAAAAATGGATGACATTGAATCAAAAGGGGTTTGCTAAAAGGGGTGGTTTGAGCAAACCCCTTTTAATGGGTTCATTTGAACACCCCACTTCGAGTGAACCCATAAAAACCCAAACTTTCCTTCATGGGAGCATTTTGGCAATTTTCCTTCCTCAACAAAATTGTAAACCAATTTTGTGGGATCACCCCACGCCTGCAAACCACTATTAAGTCATTGGAAAACAAGTTTTAGTTGCCATTTAATTGTAAACCAACTATCATTTAATGATAAAAGCCTTCAAAATCTCACTTATCACATAAAAGCTATATAAATATTGATTTGACAATTAAAATGGGAACGTTTTATTTCCTTTTGCAATGTTTTTTGTCAATTTGATGCCAAATTTTTTTTTCATTTGTGTTGTTTTATG
Source organism: Sequoia sempervirens (assembly GCA_007258455.2). NCBI lineage: Eukaryota > Viridiplantae > Streptophyta > Pinopsida > Cupressales > Cupressaceae > Sequoia > Sequoia sempervirens. Next base: position 220,569,851 of record VDFB02256132.1, on the reverse strand, counting down.
TTTTAAATTTATATACAAATATTTCATAACCAAATAATACTTAATTTCTTTAAGGAAAAAATCTACATTTGTTTAAGTTTATTTTATTCCATTATTTAGTGCTTATTATTAATTGTTCAATCCAACCACATGCAACTAGAATTTGTAGAGCATCCATGCACAAACACATACTCTCTAACATATTAACATACATATAGTTTTATATTGGTGCAATCCTTGAACCTCATTTAGGTGCAAGCACTAGTCAACACCTAATTAGATCATATTTGCCTAAATTTTATAAGTTATATACTAGAAAACAAAATTAATTAGCTAATAATATTATATAATTAGTGATTATTTTAGGGCCATATCACCAATTTTTAAACACCAACATTGATTTTATTTAAAATCTAATGGTTGGGGTTATATTCCATGGGTTAAAATGTACCCATAGAGCTCAAGTGCCTATCAAGTTCAAAATTATATTTGGTTCATTGAAGATTTATAATCTAATAGCTAGAGTTAAATTATGTGGACCAAAATATACTTGTAGAGGGGCCTAAAATATAACCTAAACCATTAGATTATAAATAAAACCAACGATGGTGAAAAAATAATTTAGAGTCAATTTAAAATATTAATTTTTGATTTAAAATATTAAAGAATTAATAAATTATAAACACAAGAACTACACCTTAAACCAGTTAATCACTGTCACCCTCAGGCCCTTAATTTTCCATAGGAATTTAATTATTTTTAAAAGGAATGATTCACCATAGTAATTAATGCATTTTCCTATTTTTCATCAAGATTCACCAAGATTTTCTACAAATTTGTAGCAATTTAAAACATTTTCCAGTAAAATTAATATTTTTTAAAAAAAATATTCACCAATAGAAATTAACATTTTTTAAAAAAAAATGAAAGATTCACCAAGATTTTATATCTTTTTAGGGAGGGTTTCTTAAAGTTATCATTGGTCTTGTATGTGGTCATTTATTCATTGGTATGTTGTATTGAGATAGGAGGATGGATATACAGAGACTTGGTTGTAAGCTTTTAGGTTTGTATGTTGATGGCATGAAGTTCTATCTATGATTTGTATACCCCGATTTGAGGTATGGCTAGCTTGGATGAGTTGCATTTTTTTGTGGAACCTTACTATTCCAACTAATATGAGTAAGGCAGCTACTCAGAGTCTTTTTAATCATTTTAATTTGATGCTTTTGTTCATGTAAAGATTGTTGTAGGTTTTAATAATAGTTGATATGTTTCACCTTAGCGTGTTCCTTTTTCTTTGGTGTAGGGGCACCTACAACCATGTTTCAAGATTTGATATGGTGATATGTAATAAGGTGAATTTTTGGGTGTCTTGAGTCTATTTTCCTTTAATAAGGTCTAAATAGACCATCTTAAATGTTTCAAATGTTTAGGAGGGTCAAATAGAAAAATGATGTAAAAGGAATCAAAGTATTGTTAACATAGATATGTAACAAGTGTAATTTGGCCTCCAACGGTCACTAGAAGTTTAAAATTCTATTGAAGAGGTAGTTGGTCATTGGTTTGTAGGGTGGAAGCCTTTAAATAGGCATGAAAATTCATTTGTAATGTTGGCTTGAGAATTTGAGGCATTAGCAATAAGAAATCTTTGTTTTCTCATTCATTTTCTGAGTTTCCTTTACATTTTCTAGACTTGTACGGACCCGTACAGACTTTCCATGATCTGAAATCATCTCTGTTTTTGGATACATGTGTTTACTTTCAATTTCATTTTGTTTGAAGTATTAACTCATTTCTTTGTGTGTGGAATCAACAGATTATAGATACAACCCTGTTTTTGTTGAATCAAGGATTTGAAAGACAAATCATAATGCATTAATCAATCCACCTACTATTTGACACTATAAGTCAATGGATTGATTTGTAACATGTTAATATAGGTGTTTAAGTGCATTTGGGATCAGAGGGAGTCATTTTCATGGCGTTTGTGTGATGCCCTAGGGCTGGGCAGTGTTATTTTAACATGGAAATGTGGAACTAATGTTGGGTTTTTGCAAACTAATGTATGTAGGGACCTTGTGAGGGTTTTTTGAGTTTTTTCAGAGGTATTGAGGGGTGTTTGGGGCATTGGCTTGATTGGTAAAGCCTTGGAGTTGTGATTTCCATCAAAACCCTTGATATTTGCATGAAAATGAAGGTTTGTGAGATCAGCATGGTGGAAACCTTGAACCTATAAATAAATTGTGGAATTTGGTGTTTTATTACATGATTAATGATTTTTTGATGTAATTTTTTTAAAGGCGGGTGTTTATGGAGTACTTTGTTTGAAAAAATGGGCTAATTATGTAGCCTTTTCCATGCTAGGGTTTTGAAAGTCAATTATGATCCAAAAGAGTTGCTACTAAGTCTGACATATGTTGTGTAGTTCCCAAATGGGTATCTGAATCCACAATTGGGTTGGTAGGTGTTTTGGAAAAAATTTATGAAAAGTCTCAAAAATTGGGTTCCTATTACTACAAGGGATGCATGGGTTAATGTTACAGCAATGGAAGAAAGGAGGGTTCTAGGTATGGAATCTTGTTTGATGGTCTTGTTTGATCATGTTTATGGTGTTCAGGCCCTTTCCAAGCCTTCTGGTTGCTTCTGGTTGTAGGATGTTAAGTTGGGTTATTAGGTTCCTTATGAGTAAATAGTGAATTGTGTGTGTGTCCACATAGAGTATTTGAGAGAAGCTATTGAAAAAGGAGTTGCTTCCCTTGCCACTCTACATCATTCTTCCATAGGTAGCATGTTGGAGGATGTAAGGAATTTTTGGCTTGATGGTGGTTATCATGGTTGCTTTTGCAAGTATCTTGTTGGAGCATGAGAGCATGGTGAAGATTCATATGGTACATGATTGGCTGAGGGATGTTTTTCCCTTTTTGTGATTCCTTTGGGTGTATTTACAATGGATGATGTCAAGTAAAAGAATGTTAGGATTAAGGTGTCATCTACCTTGTAATCATGCCATATTACATGGTTACAACATCCCTGAAAATGTCTCTGGGCACTTAGGGTGTATTGAAAAAATCTTTTTTAATTTATTCATTCTCACCATTGTTTGTATTACATTCATAAGGGGTGATGGGTTCCACTAGCAGCAGTAAAGGTGACTTGTGGACATAACTATTTAATATTTTTCCCCACATTTGGATGCCTAGAATGGGATAATAAAAAAAATGATAAATGAGTGACTGTTGAGATTCTCCAAGTGGGTTCTTAGAAAGAGGCAATAGGTTTCTCTTGGGTTTCCATCATTTATTGTATTTTTAATATAATATTTATCTTTCACGTTTGGGAACCCATGTTGGAGGGAAAGTTTTGGATCCAAAACCAGTGTCCTTTTGCATTCTAGTATAGACAATTTATAATAAATAGGTGATCTTGGGAAGCCCATGTAAAAATTCCAAAAATAATACTTGTATGTCTTTCTAATATTCAAAGTCTTCTAGAAATTATAAAAAAATAGTATTTGATTCAACTACAGGTATGCTATTGCTACCACACTTCATTCCACATGCATGATGCTAAACATAACAATCGCTTCATTGCTTTTGTCAAGCCTCGTCAACCATGCTAGTCGATGGGTTGAATGAATTATAGTTTAGTTATGACCCTTGATCTCTTCAAAATAACCAGGCAAGATTAGGGAGAGAAAGAAGCACACACCAAACTACTTCAAAATAAGGGTTATTGTGGGTTCATTGGTTTGCTTTAGTAATTGAGTTATCTATCAAAACTATAATTTGTAATTATATAGACAACCTTGATACTAAAATGTTCCTTATCTATTTCAATTGTATTTTGATTAAAGAGTTTGATCTAACATCCAATACCATACAACAATTCCTTCAAGAATATGCAATTGGCAAGTACAAAGCTAAACTTCATAACCTTCATTCACATCCTTGTTGGTGTGCCAATATGGAACATTGGAATGGGGTATGGACATCCATCAAAGCATATTACATAGCTCATTTTGTTTTTCAAATGTTGTGGTAACAACTCTCTTAGTAGTATCACCTATTTTTATTGTTATGGCCATATCTAACATGAAACAAATCTACAACTATATGGAAAATATATGGTGGAAATAATTAATTGTGAATTACATTTATTTCACCGTTATTCTCTATAGGTTGTACCATATATTGTGCTATGACTACTAACCATCTTTAGTTTGCACTAATAAATATATTTGCCACTTAAATATAAGATAGCTACAAATACAAATATATGACAAGTCAATAAGAGTAGATGAGTCAAAGTATTTAGGTGATAGGTAAGGATATAAGGATATGGTTGAATCCTTGCTTAGGCCATGAAGGCTTCTAGTAATTCATGATTTTGGGTCTATTTTACAAATGCATACTTTTAACAAAATGCACTCTTCATTGCATGCTTCATAAGTGGGAAATTTTAGTAGTACAAGAAATTAATAATAAATAGGTGACCTTGGGAAGCCCATGTAAAACTTCTAAAAATAACACTTCTTTCTAATATGCCTTCTAAAAATTCTAAAAAATTTAGTATTTGATTAAACTATAGGTAGGTTATTGCTACCACACTTCATTCCACATGCATGATGCTAAATGCAACAATTGCTTCACTGCTTTTGTCAAGCCTCATCAACTAGGTCAGTCAATGGGATGAATGAACTATAGTTTAATTATGATCTGTGATCTCTTCAAAATAATTAGACAAGATTAGGGAGAAAAAGCACACACCAAACTACTTCAAAATAAGGGTTGTTGCACGGGTTCATTGGTTTGCTTTATATGCTTTACCTAGTTCTTATGGGGAGAAATTATTCACTATACAAATGAAAGACAAATGATTATCTACCTAGTATTGTTTTGTGTGTTTTGAAATGGAAGAGATCTATAACTCTATGACAAATTTGTATATGCTAATAGTCAACTTATTATCTTATTTATAACATTTTCTTAGCTTTGATACTAACAAATATAAGGTAGAGGGTAGCATGATTCTTTGAATTGACTAGTACACAACAATTTATGTGTTGCAAGTATTGCTTCCATTCTTTGCATTTTTTACATTGAAATGCATATTTTTTTATAATTAGCAAACTCTTTTAATGTGATCTCATGGATGCATTCTAAAATGTTGCATTATACCCTCATAAAATCTTTCAATTTGTGTGTGTCTATTATATTGTACCCAATTACAAACTCAAATATGATACATTAATTTCATCATCAAACTATCATTTGTGTATCAAGTTTGTCAAATTTTCAAATAATCAATTTTTAATAAAAGCATAAATCATGTTATCAAAATTTAGGTAGATTATTTGTAATTTATTCATCAAATTTAATTTTAAACAATTAATAATTTATCATTAATTATTATTTAATAATTTTAATTAAAAATGTTATTTAGAATTAATTCTTAATTAATAATTTATGATTACTTATATATTTTTAAATTTGTAATAATTATTGATTTTTATTACTTTATTGTTGTACTTTATTTTGTTAAACAAATTTTTATACAAATAGATTATTATTAATAATTTTATATTTAAAAATTAAAATTGAAAAGTTTAATTTATTTATAATAATTTATTAATTATTAATTAAAAAAATTAATTATTAAAATCATAAAATTAGAAAACTAAAACTAATGCTTTGGAAATTGAAGTACAAAGGACAAAATGCATTTTAGTTTATATAAATATAATTTAATCCTGCATCCCTTGTCAAGAAAACGCAAGGGAAATGGGGATTATAAAGCATATAAGGGGCATCCCCTTTTATGCTTTATAATCCCCTTTTGCCTTGCGTTTTCTCAAGCAAGGGATGTGGGATTAAAAAATCGAATACATAAACTCTTTTAGGTAGTATATGAATACAAATGTTGATGTCTTACATTTATTTAATGATCACTACTTGAAATAAGAGAAAGACTTTAATTCAAATTAATCGATCAAGATTTTAAAATCATATTCCAAAATTTATTTAATTATTATATAATTAATATTTATATGCATTTAATTTTTTTTCTATCAAAATAATTTATTGATGGACTTTTCACTTTTATTAAAAATATCTCAAAAATAATTAATTTTTTATTGTTTAAAATAATTAAATAAGCATTATAATCAACACAATTACACATTGATAAAATTATCTTATTATATTCTTAAAAAGATTTCTTGATTAAGACAGAGGGCAATCATCGTTTTCCCTTTTCCCTTGTGGGGCATGTAATGGTATCATTCTTTCTTCCCTTTTTAATATATTTTAACAATGTACTTTACATTAAATCATTTTTTTATTAATTTGTCAAGTTTAAGTTTTTAATATGTACAAAATAAAGTATTATCATAAAATATCAATAGCATTTGTGAATCATTTAATGTATAATATTTTTTAATGTTATTAGTGTAATTTTATGTCTTTATAAGATATTAATTATATATAATATTTTTATAATTTATGATAATTTTTTATTTATTTTATTCATATTTAATATTTAATGTATAATTTTATATTTTGGAATAAATGGAACATTTTTTATCTTGATTTCGATTCGAGAAGGACTATTTCCTCAAAATTAATATGAAAAATAATATCATTATTTCATATATAAAATTTAGTAATTGATTGTTCGACTAAATTAATTGTATTTATGTACTTAGCAAGCATGTTTACAATGGCTTCCAAATTGAAAAAGTAATTATTAGAAGTATTGGATGTTTTTATTACCCCTCCACTATCAAAAATCTCATTATTGGCTACCATAGCTCTTCATCTAGTCCTTGTCATCTAACATATTAAGGAAAGAATGCTAATGCACACAACCATGAAATTATAAAATTTAACGAATATGCTAAAATACATAATACACAAGATTTATCACAAATAACAAATGCACTAGATCAATGTTTATGTTAGTACCAAGTCGCAGTAGGCACATAAAGTTCTAGCTTCTAAACCCAAATTTAATACTAGACATGTAATGATCTCTCTACTTAGCCATTAACTTTACCAAAAAATATCTTAAAAAATTCTCTAACTTTTTATAACGGTCATTTAAATAATAGATTCATCAACATGTAACTTAAGTACATTTATAGACATAACCAATACATTATATATGCAGAATCAATAGATAATTCACATGCAAAAGTACATACAATATGCAATGAGGGTGAATCTATCATTCTCTTCCTTTTTGATATGATTGTGAATCACCTTTTAAGACTTAGGCTATCCTCTATGTAACACACCTATATTTTACCCAATTTTTCTACAATAAAATACATGTTAAGGATAAATAAATACATAAATTACAAATTAAGGATAAATGTAATTATCCTTTAAGATATTATCTAAAATTAAATTATAAATTAAATAAAAAATAATTTAATTTTAATACAAGAAATTTTTCAAACATTATTTAAAAATATGTTATCAACAGGATATGCACCCAAATGCAAGGCTGAGAAGCTCTGCAATCCTGTGTAACATGGGATCAAACTCAGGTTGTGGGTGACTTGTAATGAGATTGAACCTCTAGATTCTTGGCTGGCTTCCTATATGATCTTCTTATTATAGACTAAAAACTTGCTTGGAAAAGGGAAAGAATTAAATCTGATGTAAAACTGGAAAACTAAACTATGGTGATTCACCAAAAAGGAAACTAATGTGCAAACCTAATCAAAACTAACATTCTCAAAAATATGTTGGCACAACCTAATCTAAGCACTTGAATCACATAAATAATTTGTTAAGAGGCTTTGTTTAATCTTTCTCTCACAAAGGAAAAATAGGGTTTTCACAATTTAAGAGGAAAAGTAAACTTCACAAGCACAATTAACAACTTGTAACAAACTGCCTTTTATGCACATGTATTAATAAGTGAGACAAAAATTTAAAAGTTTCTAAACAAAAAACATTAAACTTGCATCAAGTCACTGTAAAACACAAGGCATCAAAAACTAAGAAGGGAAACACTTGCTTTGATGAAACATTCAAAGGAAACTCTACAATAAAACAATGTTTGATAACCTGTAGAACTTGTTGAATATATTAATCTATAAAAATTGAGTTACATGAAGTCTCTTTGCCGAAGGCAAAGTCAAAACACAAGAACCAAGGAAAAAAACTGATTATTTTCCTTATATACAATAAAGGCATGCCTAAAGCATCCAAGAGGTGGAACTCCAAGCTAACTGGAAGTGAGAAAAAGCATCATGCTTCTTATGAGAAAAGATCAAAAGACCTTAAGAAAAGAGCCTCTAATACTGTTAACTGACCTCAAACAGCCAAAAAACTCTACCTCATACTGCATGTCACTAAAGTGTAACTCAAACTAGATCGAATGTGCATGGAGGTGGCACTAAAAGTGATTTGAAAGTGATAATATCTCCTCAAATGCCTCTCACGAGCAAAACCATAAAACCTCAAAGAATGGGCCTGCAACTAAAGTGAACTGAATCCCATGTGCTGCAAACTCCAACTCGTGTCATGCATGATCAAAATATCTCGTGAACTGGCGTGAAACTGACATAAAGTGTCAATAATCTCCATATTTTGCATGAATTTAGTTTTTTATGGATGACTTTGACTTTCAATTAGCTTTCACTTATATCTTTTGCATGGATTTTTGAAAAGGCAATCATTTAATTAAATATTAAAAGGTAATCATTCAATGATTATTTTAATATTTAATATCAATTAGTTCCACCTTTTTTCACTATATGTTAAATAATAAGGTAATCAATCAAACACTACCTTAATATTTAATTACATTATTGGTTTATCTCCATGCAAAAAGAAATAGGAAAACTCTAAAGTCTTGATTTCACAAGTCAAGGGCTTTTATGAAAATCATTAGGTCTATGACTTTACAAGTGAAGACCACGATGATAACATTGAAATGATTTTATTTTTTAAAAGGAAAGTCAAAAATCAAACTCAAAAATATTTAGGACAGCAAGTAAAAGCATCGAACCACGCTAAAATCACTTCATTTTGCACTTGAGTTTTGGAAAAAAATAAGTGTTGCGCCACCATGCCTTGGTAGGGTTTGGAGTTCTCTTCACCATTTCTTCACTTCATGTTGCATTTTTTGAAGATTCTACAAGGAATACACCAGGTAAGCTTCTTTAGGCACAAATCTAGAGATTATTTTTTAGTTTTCCTCCATCTTACAAATGCTTCCAGGCACATATGTCGTAGCCCTACATTATTTCTGATGTATTTTTATTTGTGAATTGCTCTGTTGATGCCTGGGTCACCATGGTGAATCATTGTTTGAAAACTTTGAAGATATTGAAGGGCATTTTCCTTTGTTGAAATCTTTCTTCAAGATTTTAAGTCGCAGCCTGAACTATATTTTCTAATATATTTCTATATTTTTCTCTTTGGGTCTTCATTGAGAAGACTGAGCACTACCATGATACTATTGGGTAGGGTTTTGATAGCTGATTATTTCACCTCTCAAGCTACATCTGGGTGATTTCCTTGAAAATTCCTTGCTAGGAATGAATTATCTGCTAGAATTTCAGATATTGCTTTCCATTTTTGAAAGCTTTTGTTTATTTTGAAGGGTACTCTAGGGCTTCCAAGCCATGGCCAAACCACTTTCTGATAAATTATTTTGTGCTTTACTCCTCTGTTATACTTTTATATCGAAGTTGCCATGATTGTATAGATTCAAGTTTGATTTATAGCCATGACTATAACTTATTTACCTCTCTTTATTTTTAATCTTATCTCATCTTGAAACCATAGCACTAAGCTCATATTCATTCTTTTTATCTTAAGGAAAAAATGTATGTTTATCTTCTATGTGAATGAAATACATGATTTTTCCTATATATTCCACAATTGAAGACCGCCACAAGGGTATTGCCTTTTTTTTTGTATGTGACACCAAAAGAAAACAATGTTGATCGCCTCTTCATCAAAAGTACCTTGCTCCCTAATTTGTCACCGTTTTCTCATGTATTAATGATTGTTGTCCTATCACATTGTGATTGTGGATTGACATATTTCTTCTTTTAAATGTACTATCTCTCTTTGGAACCTTTAAATCTGTTTATGATTTGACTGTTGTTATAATGCACTAAATGGCATTGTTCTCCTTATTGCTTAATCAATGCTCCTTTAATGACTGTCAATATCATGTTACACTGGCTATGGCATTCATTAGTTATTGATAGCTCTATTTATACCTAACATATAAATACCTATGTGGATGTCTTCATTAATTGTACTAGAAATCTACTTTGTATTCTTCATAAATATGCATTTATTTTAAATGATTATAGCTACAGTGGTTTATTATTCCATTGTGTCCACAATAGGTGGTTGTCTTGAAGATTTGAAGCTTACTCATTGTAACCTTTTGGAGTGATTGTGGAAGTTCATCCCATACTCTTTAATCACTACCTTAGCTCTCATGTATGCAACTTGTATCAATGTTACTTTTCAATGAAAATTAATGACTGCCCTTTTATTTGCTCTATCAAGACTGTCAAAGACATTTATAGAAGCCTAAAGCACACCCTTCAGCACTTGTTCATTTTTTGTCTTCTGTAGACTATGCATATGCTTTAAAGTTCTAAGAAATAGTTTTGATGATCTGGTGACCTATTCTCCCTTCAATATAAAGGGACTCAATACCTCATTAAAATGCAAATGTGAATGCAAGGTAGAGCTAAAAAAAAGGATGAAAAATGCAATTCATTCTCTTTTAACATGTTTCTTTGATTGTCCCACTGAATGATGAGCAATAAGATGCTTTGCTCAATCTATATTCATCATGTTGAATTAAAGACTACTTTATGAACTTCATTCATGGAGAATGATGATTATATTTATTCCATATTGTTGTCCCATGGCATTGTTTATGAGTTGGGATCAACCCTTGTGGGAGCCCCATTTCTCACCACTCATAACAATATATGTTGGTTGAAATGATTTGATTATACCTGTTCCTGCACACTAAATGAACAAATTAGCAAAATAATTGAAGCTAAAAGCTTCCATTGAACTCTGTGCTCCTTGAACATTTGCATTTTCGATGACTTAACCAACCAATGAATGCCTAATAGGATGTAGGTTACATTTTTGTTGGTAATATAGGCATGAGGAAAGATGTGATTTATCATTGCTCTAACACTACCTTACAATACTCTTGCAGGAAACCATGTAGTTTGGAGCCGAAACAACCTAGAGACACTCAGACACAACTTGAAGACATAAAGTATAAAATGATTCATCATTACAGGAAATGATGAATCACTCCCTTTTTTCATGTTTGCATTATCTTCAGTTGTGTAGTTTACAACTTTACTTTGTATTCATTATTTGATTATGAAAATCAAATTAAGTTACTCCCACGAAGTTTGTGTGGTACTTTGGTTTTTACAATATGAATAAAACAACAATCACTATGCAATTTAATGATTTTTCTTTTACAAATATTTGCATAATCACAATGGAAATTCACAAGTAATCAGATTCTAGAATATAATGAATACTTTAGCAGAAATTTTGTACCTTTCAATGAGGAATGCAATTCAGCTCTACCTGCTTTGAGTTGTGGCTAAAAATAGGTAACAATTTGGTGACCTCTACAGAGTGCTTTCCTGCTAAACACCATAGACTAGTTATGTAGCTTATCCATTGGGAATGGAGTCCTTTTTTGTCCTCTTTTGACTCAAGAACCTTTGTAACTCAGTTGTTGGGAAACAAGCAGTAGCAACAAACAAAACTGAAAGAACTTAACCACGATTCTGTTTAAGACAGAGTCAGAAAGCAGGTGCAACATTTGCACTTATTGAAATCAAACAGTACTAAAATGAGATGTTCCATGGGGCACTTTATTGAAAGAAAAACTGAAACTGAAACTACTCTACTATGTACATCTACAAACTTTGTTCTTTAATAGCACTGCTTGAGGTGAATCTCGTTGACAGGGATTGGCAACACCTCAACATCCAGCCTTGAGAGCTGGAATGCATTTTTTTTTTTGCATTCTATTATGATATATGGGCCATCCTACATGACATCAAACTTTTTATGTTTACCAAGCCTACTTTTGAGCTCATCCCACTTGAACACTAAATCACCTTCGCTGAAAATTCTTGCTATTGCTTTTTTATCAAATGTCTTCTTCATTTGTGCATGGTGGATTTCAAGCTTCCTGGAAGCTTCTTTTCTGGTTTCTTCCAACTCCATTAATTGAGCAAGCCTAATTTGCATTGGTTGCTCCTCGAGCAATTCAAGCTCTTTTATGTATTCCAAAGTTGGTAACTCTATGGAAATAGGCAATTTGGCCTCTTTGCCATAAACCAAAACATAAGGTGAAAAATTTGTTGATCATTTTGGTGTAACTCTATCAGCTCAAAGGGCTAGCTTCAGCTTCTCATGCCAATTCCTCTAATTGTCCTGAACTATTTTCTTGATCTTTATCAAATTCTTGTTTGTAGACTCTGCCTGTCCATTACCCTACGAGTAATAGTTCAAAGAAGTGTTCAAATAAATATTGTTCTTCACTAACCAATCTGAAACTCTTAATCCTATAAATGCCAAAGCATTATCAGAGATTATTGAATCTGGTGTACCAAATCTAGAAACCAAATCCTAATCAAAGTTTAGAATAGATGTTTTGTTTGCATCTTTTAAGGCAACTGCACTTCAGTCCACTTTGTAAAGTAGTTTGTGGTAGTCAAAATCTATTTGTGCCCAAAACTTGAGGGTGGATTGATTGGACCTATGAAATCTAATCCCCATTTGTCGAAAGGTTGCTCTACTTGAATTAGATGAAGTAGCAAGGCTACAAGCCTCTGATTTCTGGCGAACATTGCACATTTGTTGCACTTTCTGACCCAAGTGTGGGAATCCTTAAACAAATTAGGCCAGTAGTAATTGAATCTCATTATCTTTAGGGCCATTGTTCTTGGTGCAAAGTGGCCTCCAGTTGGCCCATCATGAAATTCTTCCAAAACTTTCTGAATTTGTTCTGGCTCCACATACCTAAGCAAGACACCATTATAATCTTTTTTGTACAAGATACCATCAATCACTACATAGGGGATTGCTTGAAGTCTAAAATATCTGCATTTTGACCTATCTAAATCTTTAGGACAGTCACCTATATGCAGATAATGAATCATCTGTTGTATCCAGTTTGTTGAAATGGTTGGAGCAGCAACTTCGTCTTCATTAATTAAGTTTGTTTCAACTTGTTGTTCAACTGTTGTAACATTTTCTAAATTTCCAGCAAGCTGCTCACAAAGACCTTTGCCTCTAATAGTTTGGTAACCTTTATTTCGATGTCATATTCCATCACCTTCATGATCCAGCCTGCTCTCTTGTTGTTAATATCTTTGTTGAGCAGAAATTCTTTGACAATTGAATGAGCAACCATCAACTATTTTTTATTGTTTGACAACATGTACCTAAATTTCTTTAGGCTTCTAACTACAACTAGCACATGCTTTTTGACAAATGAATACCTAGTTTCATAATCATGTAAAACCTGACTAAAGAAAGCTATAGGTTGCTCCAAACCTTCATTATTTTGCTGACAGAGAATTGCAGTGATGGTATCCACTCCCCCAAATGCATACATTATGAAATCCTTATCAAAAATTGGGTTGATAAGAGTAGGGGCTGCTGCAAGTGCCTCTTTAATCTGCTCAAAATTGTTCTTTCCTTCTCTTGTCTAGCTGAATTGAATGTTTTTCTTTAGCATGGTTGTAAGTGGTTGCAATAAAGCTACAACATTGGGAATAAACCTCTTAACAAAGTTAATTCTACCCAGAAAACTCTGTAAACCTTTCTTGTGAGCAAGAAGCGGCAATTCCAGAATGGTTGCAATACATTTTGGATCTATAGAAATGTCATCTTTAGAAACAATATAACCCAGAAGTTTACCTTCATGAACAACAAAAATGCTCTTTTTTGGATTCAAGGAAATTCCATACTCTCTGCATCTTTCAAAAATCTATCTAATATGATCAAAGTGTTCATTAGAATTTCATGAGAAAATAGTGATATCATCTAAATAAACAAGAACAAACTTTTTTATCAAACCTTGGAGAGCCATATCCATTGCTCTCTAAAAGGTTGCTTCTGTATTTGACAATCCAAATGGCATTTTTCTGTAAGCCATAGTACCCCACTTGGCGGTAAAGGAATTCTTGTACTGATCTTCTTCTTTAACCGTGATCTAGTTATACCCTAAATAACCATCCAACAATGAAAATATTTTTGAACGTAAAACACCTTGTAATATCTACTCCATTGAAGGTAGTGGATAGTGATCTTTGAGTGAAGCTCTATTTAAATCATGAAAATCCACACACAACCTTATCTCTCCACTCTTCTTCTTGGCAGACACCAAATTGGAAACCCAAGAGGTATGCTTTATCAAAAAGATGATGCCATCTTCAATCAATTTGTTCAGCTATGTCTTCATCAAGTGCTTCAGCTTAGGATTCAGGGACCTCTGCTTCTGTCTAACTAGTTTTGCATTGGGCTCTAATTCAATTGTATGTTGAGCCAACTCAAGGTTAAAACCCTTCAGATTTCCATTGCCAAGTGAATATGTCACTAAATTCTTGGCAAAGCAATACAAATGCTTGTTGTTCTTCCTTCGTACAGACTTTTCCAAGCTTAAGAAGCTTATCCTTGAATATTTCAATTGGTTCATAGTGATCTTCTTTCACTGTGATGCTGGATTTATCTTTTCTGACTTGATCATCAGTTTTGAAGATCGATTCAAGGGTAACCAACCCCTTAGGCAGTTTATTTGCCTTCAACTACAAAATCTAGTCCTCATATTGTTGTTCAAGTTTTTGTTGATTAGCAGCAAAAAATTTTGCTTCTTCAATTAGAAAACTAATTATCTACTTATCGCTGTCAAGAGTCTACCAACTGACAGTATTATCAAGTACAGATGCTCTTACTACAACCTTGACATATTGTTGTACCTCAATATTATGAATGTCAGAAGGAATATCAAGTTGTGAACTGATAGTTGCCAATCTATCTACCTCTTTATTCATATTTTTGGGAATTGATAGTAGATTAAAAGCACTAAAATCTTCAATTAGGTCCCAGGTTTTGTGTTTATATAACCTAAGAAAATAATTCTTGGTCACACTCTAATTTCTTACCTAATTTGCAATCAATTCTAAGTCACCATAAGCCTACAAACACTTGATACCCCTTTTCCTGGCCCATTCCAAGCCATGGATTAGTACTTTGTATTTAGCCACATTTTTCGTGCAACTAAAAGTGAATCTAAATGCTAAATAATATTTATCTCCTTCAAGTGAAATGAGCATCACTCCTCCACCAACACCTATCTTACTCCTTGAACCATCAAAAAAAAGCTTCCAAAGTTGATTATCTTGTTGATCAGGATGCACTTCTCATTTAACCAGGTTTGGAACTATCACATTAGGCTCTTGAATCATATAAACACCCAACCCTACCTCGTCCATGCGACTGAAAGGATCAATCTCATGATCTTTGGTTTCCCACTCATCAAGGTTCATGACGGGTATGCGTCCAATTGGTGTACCAAAGTCTAAGGTCAAGGATTGATCTTCCTGACCATGGACATCAAGGTTGGCATTTATTGCACTAGGTACATATGGCTCTATGTGATTTTTGGCCTGAATATTTGATTTAATGGTTACCTTTGTACCATATCTGGTTCTAAAAAACATGTGAGACCAGTCAGAACATAAATATGTCTTGCGAAATTGAGAAATTGGGGCAAGCATGCAGGGTAAGAGGCAGATTTTTTATCATTCCTACAGACTGAATGGTTGTACCATCTAGTTGTATGAATCCTTTTGAAAGGTGCTCATATGCTAGACCTAAATTATCTACTAAACTCTTTAGTATTATAGAACTACTTGCACCAGAATCAATCATATAGTTATGGACTAGGTTGTTACCTATAATTAAAGTGGTGTAGAAGGGTGGTGATTTTTCCTCCTGAACAGACTACTCCTTCACCTCTGAAGTATTGGCTAGAACCCTAGGCTACTCAATGATAGGTTCATCAAAAACTGATATTTTGGCTAAAGCCTCCTGCAAGCTTTCTTTTTTCCCAAGAAGATGTAAAGCATCTAACATGGTCATGCTGACAATGGCTTTCTTCATATGATCAACAATATTGAATATCGAGGTACTAACCTTATGTTGTACTTTTGGAATGGTGGGCTTTTCTTGTGTTGTTTGAGGCTGAGATTGTGCCTTCTATTGCTCCTTAGTTGTTGCAGTTTGTTGTCTTGGTAGAATTTGAATGTTCTGAGTTGAAGCATGTTGATTTTTCTCCTGTTGGGATGTGGGAATTTGATCTTCCTGTTGAATAGCTTGTTGTTTGTCCTTTTTTGGTTGTTGTGCATTAGGATGTTCAGCTTGTTGCCTTAAATCAATGGATCTCTTCTTTGACCTTGTGTTGGTTGCAATAGATGTAGAAGACTGGTCCTACCCTTGTGTATGATTAATGCCACAAATTTTTTTTCCTTGCCAGTTCATCATGGAAACATCAAGGTCATTCTGCTGAATTTGATCATCTTGTTGATTGTTGCTCTCCTTTGATGTTTTCTTAGAAGTAGTAAAACTATTTTTTACCATAAGCACTTGATTAATCACCTCGTTCATACAAGTAGCCTAATTATGAGGCCGATTATAGGGATAACACCATACGTAATCTTATTCCAAGTTGTTCTAGACAAGTACAAGCTCTTTAGAAGAGCTGGTAGCATTCTGATTGAAAGGTTGATTAGGCCTAGGATTGAAATTTCTTCATTGTCCTTGGTAGTCAGCCTAATAAGCTAGTCTATTTGGCTGAAAGGGGGGTTAATAAGATCTAAAATTTTGGCCTTGCTAGTTTTTAAGGCTTACTAAGTCATTACTGATAGTTTGTAGCAATTTAGCCATTTGTTATTGGTTACCTCTAAGCTCCTACAATTCTAAATTAACTGGAACAACATTGTTTTGAGCAGTTGTTTGGGAACTAAAAGTTGGAACAATGGGTAATGGGGCAATAGCAGGTATGTGAATAGGCATAGATAGCTGAATATATAGGAAGATAGGCATAGGAGGTCTAGGAGCAATCTTACCAGCCTGTATAAGATTATTTTTATCTCTAATAGCCAGGTCATAAGTTGGTGGTAGTGTTACTCCCCCCATAGACTGAATCATGACAGCTACATCACTATTAATTGCTTTGAGAAAGTACAAAAAAGCATGATCTGGTGAGATATTTACCGTGGCTAGGATTATGTCTCAAGTTCTCTAGAACTGGAAGTTAAAATCTGCCATTTGTTCATGTGGAGTTCTCTTAATAGTCATCAATTGTTCGACTAGAGATAAACGGTCGAATTGGTCTGAAAATTGCTTATTTAGCTTATCTCCCAAGTCGTCCCATGACACAACTGATTTTACAGCTAAACTCCTAAACCATTGAAGAGCCTTACCCTTTAGATATGTCGCCAATAGCCTTATAGCCACATTCTCTTGTATGATGTGATAAACAGTGCACAAAGAAGCTACATCTTTTATGTGCTCTATTGGTGTGGTCTACTCTTCGCCAGTGAAAATGGGTAGACTTTTCAAGGCAGCCATTGGTATGTCATCATGCTACTACATATTTAGTGGACTACCTTGATTGAAAGGTATGAAAGCATGTACTTTTTCCATCAGAGTAGCTGGTACTCTGATATTCACAGCTTGCAAAATTGGTACAGGATGCACCGGAATAACTGGAATTGAAAGTATAGCAAAAATAAGTGAACCTCTTGAAGGAGAAACTGATATTATGAAACTTGGTGAAGCTAAAAGTGAACCTGGCTGCCTTGTTGACGGTCTGCCTCTCCTTGATGAAGATACTAATGATTATGTTCTAAAAATAGGAGAAACTAATTTTTTTCTTGAAGGACTACTAGGTGTCCTCTTGGTTGTCCTTCCTCTTCTCTTTGCTGAAAACAACTATAAGTATTCAAACAAAGAATAACTTCTTCTCGTCTGAACATTTCTCATAAGCTACTTGCACTTGATCTACTTGAAATTAAGAATGAAGTTGCTAGGTATATGAAACTTTAACCTCTGAAAGGCTGAAGTATTGTTGTATATACTAGAATAGCGGCTTGAAATTGTTGAATTCTTACTCTAAACTGTGATTCAAAGTCCCACCGGGAGTGCCAAAAACTGTTATCAATAGGATCCACACCCAAATGTAAGGCTAGGAAGCTCTACAATTCTGTGTAACATGAGATCAAACTCAGGTTGTGGGTGACCTGTAATGAGATTGAACCTTTGGATTCTAGGTCAGCTTCCTATATGATCTTATTATGGACTAAAAACTTGCTTGGAAAAGGGAAAGAATTAAATCTAATGCAAAACTGGAAAACAAAACTATGGTGATTCACAGAAAAGGAAACTAATGTGTAGACCTAATCACAACTAACATTCTCAAAAATCTATTGACACAACCTAATCTGGGCACTTAAATCACATAAATAATTTGTTAAGATTCTTTGTTTAATCTTTCCCACACAAAGGAAAAATAGGGTTTTTGCAATTTAAGAGGAAAATTAAACTTCACAAGCACAATTAACAACTTGTAACAAACTACCTTTTTATACACATGTATTAATTTAAGTGAGACAAAAATTTAAAGGTTTCTAAACAAAACACATTAAACTTGCATCAAATCGCTATAAAACACAAGGCATTAGAAACTGAGAAGGGAAACACTTGCTTTGAATAAACAATGTCTAATAACCTATAGAACCTGTTGAATATATTAATCTATAAAAACTGAGTTACATGAAGTCTCTTCGCCGAAGGAAAAGTCAGAAAATAAGAACCAAGGAAAAAAAACTAAGTCTTTTCCTTATATACAATAAAGGCATGCCTAAAGCATCCAAGAGGTGGAACTCCAAGCTAACTGGAAGTGAGAAAAAGCATCATGCTTATCACAAGCAAAGATAAAAATTCCTAAAAAAAAGGCCCTCTGATACTATGAACTAACCTCAAACAGCAAAAAAACTCTACCTCATACTGCATGTCACTAAAGTATAACTCAAACTAGCTTGAATGTGCATGGAGGTAGCACTAAAAGTAATCTAAAACTGATAATATCTCCTCAAATACCTCTCACAAGTAAAAGCAAAAATCCTCAAAAAATGAGCCCACAACTAAAGTGAACTGAATCCCATGTGCTGCAAACTCCAACTCATGTCATGCATGATCAAAATATCTCATGAACTAGAGTGAAACTGAGGTAAAGTGTCAATAATCTCCATATTTTGCATGAATTTAGTTTTTTTCTGGATGACTCTGACTTTCAATTAGCTTTCACTTATATCTTTTGAATGGATTTTGGAAAAGGTAATCATTTAATTAAATATTAAAAGGTAATCATTCAATGATTATTTTAATATTTAATAGATCAATTCGTTCCACCTTTGTTCACTATATGTTAAGTAATAAGGTAATCAGTGAAACACTACCTTAATATTTAATTACATTATTGGTCTATCTCCATGCAAAAAGAAATAGGCGAACTCTAAATTCTTGATTTCACAAGTCAAGGGTTTTTTATGAAAATCATTAGGTCTATGACTTTACAAGTGAAGACCATGATGATAACATTGAAATGATTTTATTATTTAAAAGGAAAGTCAAAAATCAAACTCAAAAAGATTTAGGACAACAAGTAAAAGCATCAAACCACCCTAAAATCACTTCATTTTGCTTTTGAGTTTTGGAAAAAGAAAAAAAAAACTATTGCACCGCCATGCCTTAGTAGGGTTTGGAGTTCTCTTCACCATTTCTTCATGCTTCATGTTGCATTTTTTGAAGATTTCTACAAGAAAAATGCCATGTAAGCTTCTTTAGGCACAAATCTGGAGATTATTTTTCAATTTTCCTCCATCTTACAAATGTTTCCAGGCACGTATGTCGCAGCCCTACATTATTTCTAATGTATTTTTATTTTTGAATTTCTTTGTTCATGCCTAGGTCGCCATGGTGAGTCATTGGTTGAAAACTTTGAAGATATTGAAGGGCATTTTCCTTTGTTGAAAGCTTTCTTCAGGCTTTTAGGCTATGGCCTGAACTATATTTTCTAATATATTTCTATATTTTTCTCTTTGGGTCTTCATTGAGAGGACTAAGCACCACCATGATACTGCTGGGTAGGGTTTTGATAGCTGATTCTTTCACCTCTCGAGTTGCATCTAGGTGGTTTCCTTGAAAATTCCTTGTTGGGAATGAATTATCTGCCAGAATTTCAGATATTTCTTTCCATTTTTGAAAGCTTTTATTTTTTTTGAAGGGCACTTCAGGGCTTCCAAGCCACAGCCAAACCACTTTCTGATACATTCTTTTGTGCCTTACTCCTTTTTTATACTTTTCTATCGAAGCTACCATGATTGTATAGATTCAAGTTTGATTTACAACCATCACTGTAACTTATTTACCTCTTTATTTATAATCTTATCTCAGCCTAAAACCCTAGCACTAAGCTCATATTCATTCTTTTATATTCAAGAAAATTTGTATGTTTATCTTTTCTGTGAATGAAATACACGATTTTTTTTGTATATTCCATAATTTGAAGAGTGCCATGAGGGTATTGCCTTTGTTTATGTATGTGACACCAAAAGAAAACAATGTTGATCGCCTCTTCATCAAAAGTACCTTGCTCCCTAATTTTGCATTGTTTTCTCATGTATTAATGATTGTTGTCCTATCACACTATGATTGTGTATTGACATATTTATTCTTTTAAATGTACTATCTCTCTTTGGCACCTTTAAATCTGTTTATGATTTGACTATTGTTATAATGCACTAAATGGCATTGTTCTCCTTATTGCTTAATCAATGCTCCTTTAATGACTATCAATATCATGTTATACTGGCTATGGAATTCATTAGTTATTGATGGCTCTATTTATACTTGACATATAAATACCTCTGTGGATGTCTTCATTAACTGTACTAGCAATCTGCTTTGTATTCTTCAGAAATATGCATTTAGTTTAAATGATTATAGCTACAGTGTGGTTTATTATTCTATTGTGTCCACAATAGGTGGTTGTCTTGAAGATTTGAACCTTACTCATTATAACCTATTGGAGTGACTAAGGAAGTTCATCCCATACTCTTTAATCACTACCTTAGCTCTCATGTATGTAGCTTGTATCAATGTTACTTGTCAATGAAAACTAATGACTGCCCTTTTATTTGCTCTATCAATACTTTCAAAGACACTTATAGAAACCTAAAGCACACCCTTCAACACTTGTTTATTTCTTGTCTTCTGTAGACTATGCATATGCTTTAAAGTTCTAAGAAATAGTTTTGATAATCTGGTGACCTATTCTCCCTTCAGTATAAAGGGGCTCAATACCTCATTAAAATGCAAATGTGAATGCAAGGTAGAGCTGAAACGAAGGATGACAAGTAAAATTAATGCTCTCTTAACATGTTTCTTTGATTGTCCCATTAAATTAAAGACTTCTTTATGGCTTCATTCATGGAGAATGATGATTATCTTTATTCCATATTGTTGTCCCATGTCATTGTTTATAAGTTGGGCTCAACCCTTGTGGGAGCCACATTTCTCACCACGCATAACAATATATGTTGGTTGAAATGATATGATTATACCTATTCCTACACACTAAATGAACAAATTAGCAAAATAATTGAAGCTGAAAGCTTCCATTGAACTTTGTGCTCCTTGAACATTTTCCTTTTTGATGACTTAATCATATGATGAATGCCTGATAGGATGTAGGTTACATTTTTGTTGGTAATATAGGAATGAGGAAAGATGTGATTTATCATTGCTCTAACACTACCTTTTAATACTCTTGCAGGAAACCATGGAATTTGGAGCCGAAACAACCTAGAGACACTGAGACACAACAACTTGAAGACATAAAGTATAAAATGATTCATCATTATAGACAATGATGAATCACTCCCTTTTTTCATGTTTACATTATCTTTAGTTGTGTAGTTTACAAATTTACTTTGTATTCATTATTTGACTATGAAAATCAAATTAAGTTACTCCCACAGCTTGTGTGGGACTTTGGTTTTTACAATATGAATAAAACAACAATCACTATGCAATTTAATGATTTTTCTGTTACAAACATTTTCATAATCACACTGGAAATTCACAAGTAATCAGATTCTAGAATATAATAAATACTTTAACAGAAATTTTGTACCTTTCAATGAGGAATGTAATTCAGCTCTAACTATTTTGAGTTGTAGCTAAAAATAGGTAACAAAATAAAAATAATTATTTTATATTTTTTAATAATTTTTCTATGAATAAAGCTAAAAAGAAAACAATTAACTTTCCTCCACTTAAATCTCTTTGATATTAGTTTGTAAAAATCTAAATATTTTAATCTTGTTTTTATTTTATTTAATTATTTTGAATAAGGGGTGACCTTGTGCCCTCCTACCTTTTTTTGTGAATATGTGTATATTTTATCATTAATAGAATCTAGCAAACATATTCATTAAAAAAAAATCTTTAGTTCTATCTAATTAATAAATTAATTATTAATTATAATTTTTAAAGTACTAGAAGGAAGGGGTCTTGGCTGTAGACACTAAAAAAATGTCCTGAATCATATCATGCACTTGAATTAGGTATACTAACATCATTTCATTTTGAAACCAATCATCTTTTTGCTTAATTGATTAAATTAGCCTAGCTATTTAATTAATTATGTCTTTTTTGTCTATTAACCTAATCAATTTAATCAGGTTAATTTACCCTTTCCATGCTAACATTTTGTCTTATTAAATTAAATACATCAAACTATTTAATTTAAATCCCTAAATCTTCTTATTTAATTAAATAACCCTTATTTAATTAAATAACCCTTATTTAATTAAATAACCCTTATTTATTTAATTAAATGTTATTTCACTTTCCCCCTTTCATTAAATCACTTTATTTAATGAATATCATGGAATTCTCCCAATTGCATAATTAAAGATTTTTTTAATTATCAATTACTAATAAATCTAATTTCCCCGACTTGCAAGGAAATATTCCAAGGGAATATTCCTCCTTTGCACATTCCTCCAAAAGAAATATTTCCATGGAATATTCCTTCCCCCTTTTGCACATTAAAACTTTGTTTTAATTTGCTAAATATCTATTTTCCTTACCCATGAGAATATTCCAAAGAATGTTCTCTATCCTTACTCATTTGAAAAAGGGGAATATTCTTTTTTTCTATAACAAACTTACAAGACTTCTTGTGCAAGTTAACTTATGATTTCTTGTGCAAGTTAAAAGTGTGTTTGTTTGGACAAAGGTGAAACCTTGATTAAATATTATCATGGATTCTCATCCCTTGATCAAAATCCATGATCTATGCCTCAAACTTTTTTCATCCTTGACCATTGATTAACCTTTTTTATCTCAACCCTCCATTTCTTGTTTTTCCTCCTATAAATAGGTCACTATTTTTAGACAAATGGATCCATCTTTTTCAGAGAAAATCCATGATGTTGAAATCACTCACACTCACACTCATATTTAGAACTTTTTTAGTATCATTTTAGCGTAATTACTTGCATTAATTAGCTTAGCTTCCATTAATGGCTTCCATGATGTTGCATTCATATAGCTTATTTGGTAATTAGGGTTTCAATATTTTTAGCTTAAAATCCATTTATATTAGCTTTGCATACATCCATATCAATTATCTTAGCATAAATCATGATTAAATAGCTTGCATCATGTTATTTTAGTATTTAAATCATGTTTCATCACACATCTCACAATGGTTTCATTAATTTTCTTCAATAAAACTGATTGAAACAAGCTCATTATCCAATGGATTGGGAAAGGGTCATCTTTCCACATCAACGCGACACTACTCCCCCAATAGGATAATTTTCAATGGATTAGAATAGGTGTTTTAAAGCTTTCATAGTTTAACATGTTAAGTTTTAATGAATTCCTAGTTTAGTGTTTATTTGAATGATCTATATTAGATTGATGTTTAGTGGCATGAATATACTTTGTATCCTCATGGATCAAGTGTAGTCATCCCATACTAACCTGTCGGTCACAATGGCATACTTTTCCCTTAAATTATGTATCATCCTAATCAAAAAATAATTCAAATAAAATAAGTAATTTAACTTATAAAATTTCATGGTTTCAAAATAAATGAGTATAAATTTTATATTTTAAATGAGTCTTTCCATATGGTATTCTTTCTACAATATAGATCCCATTAAACTTTACATTGATATATCATCCTATTGTGCAATTGATACTAGAACCTTTCCAAATTTTACAAGGTTATATTATTATCATTCCTATCTCTTATACCTATAAGGCATACCAATTCAATTAATTTTTGATATTTTTTATGTACTTATTATAGAGTGACACATGAAATACATCACAGCTTCAACTCAAATTTCTAGGTAAAGGGTCCAACATGTTAGGTTGCTAAATATATCTTGTGACGTGCTTAGAAAGGGAGTTTCAAATGGTGGCAATAGCTCCATGGAGAGGGAGACATGATCTAATTATTTCACATAAAGATACAAGTAAAAGGTAAAAAGATAAATACATTATTTGATTCATGTTGTGGACATGGAAATTGTACTCCTTTGCAGAAAGTATAATCTGTGGCCTAATTTAGTCCTATTTTAGACACCCTTGCATCAATCACCTCTTTAAAGCTTTCATACAAATCCCGACAAATAATGCTTAAAACAATCATATCTCAAAAACCCACCTCTAAAAACCTCATGTGTGACCCATTCGCCACCTTGGACAAATGAGTCCCCTCTGGTGGGACCCATTCACCAAGGGTGGCAAATGAGTCCCTTTTAGGGGAATTTTCATTTTTAAGTGGGAAACTCACTGACTTAATTCAATTTTTTAGTGGATGTCGGCCTCTTAGGTCTTAATAACGAGCAATTAGGTATTGTTGCCTATAAATATGTGTTTTTAGGTCATTTTTCACATCTCCTAGTCATTTTTACAAAGAAAATTCAAAATTCAAGTGTCGAGAATCTTCCACAAGAAGTTTCATTAGCATTTCTCTAGAAAAGTTGAAGCTTTTGGACAACAAGAAAGGGTTTTTGCAAATATTCAAGCTCACTTCTCATTCAAGATTCAACATTGCAAAGAGTTGATCATGGATTCCTATGGAGAATCATGGAGAAATCTAGGTTGAGGAGATGTAACTAGCCATCAAATCACACCTTATGACTTGTTTTCAAAGTGATTCCATCTTCCATTTTCTCTATATCTTCAAATTTAAGGTTTGCATGTCATTTACATTCATTTGAAGTGTTGTAGGGTTTCTTGGATTGAATTCTCGCATCATTTAAGTTCCATTTACTTATCTTATTCTAGCACATTAGAATAGGGTTTTGTCTTACTTCATATTTTCCTAGTCTTAGACACACTTATGGCTAGGGTTTTTTGTAGATTTTATTCATTCAAGGTTTAATTTACAAATTATGGGTTTGACCAAGGTAAACCCCCCATTATAAAATAAACTTTAAGCTATTTTACAGGTGTTTTTGGAGATTCAAATCGAGGTTTCTGTCAAGAAGTGTTGTGCAGGTGACAAAGTGTAGATCTGAAACTTGAACTTTCAAAAAACAAAAAAAAGGACTAATTCACCATGGATGGAAAATGAGTCCCACTGAAGGTGTATGTCAAAGCAGAGTGTAGATTCCAATACCCTTTTGGTAGAAACAAGATTTTGTGTAGAAACCCTGGTCTGGGACTAATTCACCTAGGGTGGTGAATGAGTCCCAATCAGTCAAAAAGTTAACATTTCCAATTTTTCAGAGTCTTTTCCAATCTCCATCAAGTTTATAGGGGCACACATTCAATCTTGTAACTTTTTGTTCTATTTGAATTTTTATTCATCCTTTTAGTTCTTTTGCAAACAACACTATGTTTTCAAACACTTCATATTTCTTAATTTTGCATACATAATCAATAGTATTTTTCAGTTCTTTGCATTTAGTTTACCTCATTTAGGCTTATTGCACTCATATCACATCAATCCTTGAATGTTAAACATTGCATTTTGGCCCATTTCTTTCCCCTTTTAGGTGAAAACCCCTAGGACGGCTAGAAAGACATTTGAGTGCGAAAATATTTGTTTACATTTTGGTGAACCCATCTTTAGAACATTTTTACTTCTGATTTCAAGTACATTTTTATCCTAGGGTTATATTGCATCAACATTGCATTAGGTTTTGCATTGTTTTGCATCCTAGAGTTTTCAAACAACTGCTTTAGTGAAAAGATCATATAGATTTCATTATTGCATCTGCAATCATTTAAACTATTGAAATTATGTATTTGCACTTTAGATTAGCATTGTACAGACCTAAAAACATTTAAAAAAAAAAGTAAAAAAACATCCAAAAAATCTTCAAAATATATCTCTTGGGACTCATTCGCCATCTTGGGTGAATAAATCCCAGTACACTTTTTGCATCATTTTTTTTCTAAATTTAGTTTCATGTTTTCCACTTTTTGTTTGCCATAGTTACTTTTTTGTTTATGTCTAGTTATTTTCTATTATATTCACATCATTTGCATTAGCATTATTTACTTTCATGGCACTTATGGATAGCATTAGATTTTTACAATGTTCATTTTCAACATTAGTTCCTAGTTCATTTGGATTAGATTCATCAAAAAACACAAACCAAAACATTAAGCAATCCAATGAACCAATCAAAACAATGATTCACTTTAGGAAAACTATATCATCCAAACCTCTTAGTAGTGATGACTTGGATAGGTTAGATAAATCCTTACAAGGTTTCCTCTCACTAATTTCATCCACTAAGGCTTGTGTTGACAAACCTAAACCAATTAATGACAACTCATCTCCAAAACCTTTTAGTAGTGATGACTTTGATATGTTAAACAAAGCCCTTGAGGACTTCATCTCACAAAATCCATCCACTAAGGTTTGTTGTGAGCAACCTAAAACACAAGATGTCAATGCAATTCGATCCCAACTTGTCCTTTATCCACCTTCACATCAACCTCAACCTCCACCAAAACTCGAGTTTACCCTTTACCCACCTATGCAGGATGTTATTGCCCATACACATTACACTCAAAATAATCTACAACCACCACAACCAACCCCTACCTCCTTACCTTTTCCTAATACTGCACTGCCTAGTGCTCCCCGATTATGAGAGTATGATCTTATTAGGCAACTTAAGAGCACTCCTGCCAAAATATCACTTTGGGATCTTCAAAAAAATTCAAGCTATCATTCTCTGCTCCAAACAACATTACAAAAAATAGTGGTTCCTCCTGGTACAAACACAACATATGTGGTAGCTCTTATGCAAGGAATGTTCAATACAATGAATATAGGCATTACCTTTCATCAACATGAGTTCCCTTCGCTAGAATTAAGGAAACAAAATGAAGCCTTTATGATAATTTCTCAATATAATACAATAGGCATAAAAAGAACCCTTGTTGATAATGGCTCTGCCTTAATGTGTGCAGTGTAAAACTCCTAGATAGGTTACATGTGGATAAATTGCAAATCAAACATGATTATTTATCTATTAGGGGATTCGATGATACTACAAAGCAACCGCTTAGTGTAATCACTTTACCTATCACAGTCAAAGTAGTTACCTTGCAAACTCCTATTCATGTCATGCCCTATGATTTTGTGTACAATCTTCTTTCAGGAAGACCATAGATTCATGAGATGCATGTGCTACCTTTGACCCTTCATCGAGTAATGAAATATGTCTATAAAAATAAAAATTGTCAAGTTGCGATAGACCTCGAGCTTGAAATTTGCTTACAACTTGAAAAAGGAACAAGTCCTCTAAACACTTCATTCCAACATCTCACATAGAACCTCTTGAGACCAATAAAAAAGACACAGACTCAGTCTCTAGATTATTAGGTGATGATTGGGGTACCTTATAATTCACACCTTCATTTATGGATGAATACATAATCACACAAAAAAAGGATGAAAAACAAGAACAATAAATAGTTTTGACAACTCAGAATTTGGACAAATCATCCCCAACATCTACCTCATCTACTTTGGTAGAAAATACAACTTACACTACAAATTTTGATGAGATAAATTATCAACTCCCACCTGATCCAATGGAAATGGAAAGACTTTATGGTTGGGGTTATGAGCTTGTGAAACAATTGGGATATAATGGTAAAGGATGTAGAAAGAATGAACAAGGAATTTCTGTCCCTATCAAACCTAATACACAAGAGATAAAGACTGGTTTGGGGTATTCTTTTTCTAACATAACAAAAGAAACTCAATGCCCATCGGTCAACATCAACACCATCACATGTAAACCAAGAATTAATCTTACACTAAAACATCCCAAATTTCTTGATATGGATTCACCACCATCTTGGGAGTATGTTGAAAGTGATGAAGCCTTGAAACAATTATTAGGAGCTTTTGATAAGCCATATTCTT
This sequence comes from Sequoia sempervirens, assembly GCA_007258455.2. NCBI lineage: Eukaryota > Viridiplantae > Streptophyta > Pinopsida > Cupressales > Cupressaceae > Sequoia > Sequoia sempervirens. The sequence goes on along the minus strand of VDFB02256132.1, from coordinate 220,541,282 downwards.
CTAAGAAAAAAGTTGCATGTGTCATGATAAGTACCAAGCAAAAAGATAGTGATATTAATGAAGAACCATATGATTCTAAAATTCCTAAGTCTAATGCACTCCTCTTAGAAGATACAATTAATATACCAATGGACATAGATGATAAAGAAAAAGTTATTAATATTAGGAAGTGCCTTGACGATGAAGAACAAGAGGACTCTACAACTTTACTTCATGATTTTCCTAATTTTTTTGCTTGGAAATATTTCAATATGCCAGGAATAGACCCGAACATAGTCACGCATAACATCATTCTTGCTGAAAATGCTAAGCCTGTTCAACAAAAGATATGCAAAATGAACCCTAAGATAGCCTTGCATGTTAAAGGAGAACTTGAAAAACTCCTTGATGCAGGCTTCATTCGACATATTGATTATTCTCCTTGGATCTCAAACATTTTCACAGTTGCTAAACTTGATAATCATATTAGGATATGTACATACTTTCGTGACTTGAATAAATCCTCCTTAAAAGATGATTTTCCTCTTCCCAATAAAGACATGATCGTGGATTCAACTGTTGGACATGCTTTTTTGTCATTCATGGATGGATTTTCTGGTTATAATCAAATCTTCATAAACCCACAAGATCAATACAAGACAACATTCACAACTGTTTGGGGAATGTTTTTTTGGGTTATGATGCCTTTTGGATTAAAGAATGCAGGAACAACTTATCAAAGAGCAATGGCATTGATATTCCATGATTACATACATAAAATATTGGAACATTATGTTGATGACATCCTTTCCAAATCTTTAACAAGACAAGATGAAAGTCCTTCAACAAATCTTTGAACGAATGCATAAATACAACATGAGACTCAATCCAAAAAAGTGTGTCTTTGGAGTAGATATAGTGGAAAACTCTTAGGGTTTATCATATCTCACAAAGGCATTGAGGTGTAAACTAAGAAAATTGATGCTATAATCAACATGCCACCTCCTAGAAACATTTCTCAATTGCACACGTTACAAGGAAGAATTCAAGCCATCCAATCTTGTGTCGCCTCTTTAGCTGATCAAACATTAACTTTCCACATCTCCTCAAGAAGGATGTACATTTTGATTGGAATGAGGATTGTAAACAGGATTTTGAGAGTTTAAAGGAATACCTTACAACTCCACCCATCTTACAACCCACTATGCCAAACAAACCATTTATCCTTTACATAGCTGCATCATCCCATGCTCTTGCAACATTGTTGGCTCAACAAGATGATAATGGAAAATAACATCTTGTTTATTACATTAGTTAAAGTTTAAATGATTATGAAACTTGATACACACCAATTGAAAAACAATGTTTGGCTCTTGTATTCACTACTAGTAAGTTGCAACATTATTTACTAAATGTTGAAATACAATTCATGACAAAATTTGATCCTCTAAAACACCTTTTCAATAAAGTAGACTTATTAGACCGTCTTGCTAAATGGGTAATGTTGTTGAATGAGTTTGACCTTAAGTTAGTTTCACAAAAAGCAATCAAATGCCAATCCTTGACTAACCATTTAGTCGACGCTCCTTCTCCTCTAGCATTACCTTGCAATCAGTCTTTTCCTAATGATAGTGTGTTACCCCTCACAACTAACACATGGGAACTATATTTTGACGAATCTAAGTGTAGAACGGGCTCCAGTGATGGGGTTATATTGATCACACCTACAGGAAAGCCTATTCCCTTATCATATCGATTAAATTTCCAATGTACCAATAACACAGCTGAATATGAGGCATTAATTGATGGGTTACGTGTTGCTTTAGTCATGGGTTTCAAAGATATTAAGATCTTTGGTGACTGACACTTAGTAATTAAACAAATCAATGGGACATATCAAGATAAACATGACAAATTATCCAAATACAAAGATCTTATCATGCATTTGTTAGAGAAGTTTCAGATGTTTACCATTGATAACATCCCACAAAAATATAAGTGGCTTGTAGATGCAATGGCAAGTGTTGCCTCTCTTATCTCCCCTCAAGATCCTTCAAAATATTTCACATTCACTATTCACCCTATTATGAAACCTTCAATCGATGAAAAAATAGAAGAGGTTTTAACAATAGATGAAGAAAACTCAAGTGAATGGTATGATGCCATATTCAACTATTTAAAAAGTGGTATATTTCCCGAGCCAGCAACTAAAAACCTCTATGCTCATTTACGAAATATTGCATCTAAATATGTCATCCTTGCCAATGTGGTATATCGAAGGTTGTTCAATGGTATCTTACTTCGATGCTTAAACAAATGTGAGATACCTCTAGCACTTCACCAAGCCCATGAAGGTGCTTGTGGTGGACATTTTGGAGGGCATACATTGGTTCAAAAAATTATCCGTATTGGGTATTATTGACGCAACATGGAACGTGATTGCTTTGACTATGTTCACAAATTTCATAAATGTCAAGAACATAGTAATTTGCATCATGCTCTTGCTAGTGAAATTCAAACTCAACTTCTAATATGGCCCTTCATGGTTTGGGGATTGGACATTATATGAAAAATTTCACCTCCCTCTTTTGTTGGACATACCTTTATCATCACTACAATTGATTATTTCACAAAATGGGTAGAGGCCATTCCTCTTCAATCTACAACAGCTGAGGTAATATGTCATTCCATTCTGGAACACATTATTGCTCACTTTGGGCTCCCTTCCGCATTAGTTTCTGATAATGGTACACCACTTAAGAATAATGAAGTGAAGAAATTTTTTGAGACTTTTAATATCCAAAATCATTTTTTGACACCTGATTACCTACAATCTAATGGTCAAGCTAAATCAACTAACAAAGTTCTTGAACAAATCTTGAAGAAAAATGTTAACAAAAATCATAGGGATTGGTACACACAATTGCATTATATGCTTTGGGCTTGTCGTACAATTGTTATATCTTCCATAGGGACCACACCTTATAATTTGGTCTATGGTAGTGAAGCAATAATGCCCTTAGAGTTAGAAATTCCTACACTAAGGATTGCTCTTTAAGGACTTGTTGATGAAACACATTATAAGAAACAATGATTACATCAGCTTGAGATGCTCGATGACAGCACATTAACGCTCTTGAACATCTTCAAGCTTATTACAAATGGAAACATAATCATTACAACCTAAATGTTATCCCTTGATCATTCCAAAAGGGTGACTTAGTTCTATTTTTTAATCAACGTAATGTCAATGCTGACCAAAATGAATGTGATAAATTCAATTCTAATTGCTTAGGACCTTATTGTTGGTGTAATTAATTATTAATTACACTTTGCATAAATTTACTTAGGCTTTAGTTAATTCCTAAGTTATAGGTTTTATCCTTATCTTGTTGAGCTATCTTTTTGCTCAAGATAAGATTAGGTTTATGCATTTTTGCTTTTATAAAGCAAATTATCTCTTGTAATATTTAGTACTTTGAATATATCAATTTGCACATCTTTTGCAAATCTCTGCTTTTTCTCTTCTATGGAAGGTGATTTTTCTAGTTTGCAATTAGATCTTGGTTTCTAACATGGTATCAGAGCCTCGATTTTTAGCCCCTTATCTTTTTTGGAGGAACACATTGCAGAGCTCGTTTGAGGTCCCTCGAGGGTTTCATTCCTTGAGCATCTTTATGCAACATCTTGGATCAGATAGGGGTTTTTCGTTGGATTCAGAGCACTGGAAAAAGTCAGAAATGACTTTTATTTCATTAATTTTTGTCACCATTTTCCAGATCTGTGAGGGTTGTAAGCTCAGTGATTTTTCTAATAGATCCGAGGGTCACCTAATTTTTGGAGCACCTTGGGCCCAAATGAACCTCGTCGTTGGATTCACAGCACCCAAAAACCCCTATTTTCATATAAAGTTTGTCCAATTTGGACACAGTCATCCAAAGAGGCAAAAATAAAATCCCAAGGGTCGTACGGCCCCCAGGTATAGTTTCTGAGGCTCAAAATTTGAGAAAACTTCAAAAAAAAATTTAAAAAAATCAAAACGCAGAATTTTTTCTTCGCTGCCAGTTATGGACAATCACGCCACCCCCGTGCCACTGGGCAGCCACCACCACCAACAGCTTCGCCTCCTACTCCACTAGCTCACTCTCAACCCATGCGGCTTTCAACGAAGGTCATGTGGAGAGCCGGGGGCCCGAGCCCTAGCCCTCGGCCGGTTGCAGCATACACCCTGGTCACGTGGTTGACCAGGGGCCACGACCAGCGCACAGTGCCAACCCCCAGCCCCCATTCAGTTCCTACAGTGGTCACATGGGTGACCAGGAGCTTCGTGCCCAGACCCTACCGTCAACCCCTGGTCCACCCAGGCAACCAAGGGCTTCTTTTTTTTAGCCCTTGAGGGCTTCTGGCAGCCAAATTGGATTTTTTTTAGCAGTTTCACGGAAACGCACATAACATTCACATACTGCGTCAATTTTTTGCAAACAAGATATCGTCGGAAAGCTATTTCTAAGCTCTACACAATAGTGTAGGTCTAATTTTTTGGTTTTTCTTTTCTGATGTATTTTTCAGCATCGGAAGTTAGATGTTGCCATTTTCACTCTGGGAAGCATATGTTTTGACTCGCTTATCTATTTTTCATGATTTTCATAGCGTTGTAAAGCTGGTTTCGGCCTCTATGCAAATCTAAGGTCATTTATAGAATATGTTTTCTTTATTTTATGCATGCATTCATTTTTATTTCGTGTGCTAGGTTTGCATTTTTGCATTCTCTCCTACAATCATTGGGTATTGTAATAACAAACTGATATAAAGTTCCATTAAGGGGGATTCTTGCATCCATTATATGTATTGGTGACAACTTGCATGAGTTTTTCTGGTTTCCTGTTGTCTCCTTTTAGCTTCCTTCTTGTTTAGCTGGACACATCGTTGGTTTGTTTCGGTTCACACTTCAGTTGGTATTTTATGGTTCTTGATCTGCATTGGTTCAGATATTTCTCATTTGAAGGCCATGCTTTTATGGTTAATGTTCTAAAATCTTGATGGTACTCATCCTATGGGCAGTTTTAGTTTTAGTTTGGCATTGGCTTCGAGACACACAACTTCCATATTTGTCATCATTATGGGTCCTTTCATCCTTTCATCTACTTATGCTTACAGATTACAGGGTTGATCCAGTATGTGAGTTTCAAGTGTTCCTTGGCATTGGGTCTGCTATTGCATTTGTGATTCTGATATGGTATTTTGCAAAAAAAAGTATATTTCCTTGCTTGTCGGATTTGGGGTTCCAGTGTTGCTTCATCAGAGTTCTTCCAGTGCTTCTTCGCAGTAGTTCATCTCTCTGAGGGGGGTTTTTCCCACTGGTTTTTCTCTCTCTTTGTATTTTTACATGAGTACCTGATCAGGCCTTGTTGTCGAGACTCATATTTGCATAATAATCTACTTCTCCCTAAGTTGCACTTATGAGGGGGTGTTGGTGTAATTAATTATTAATTACGCTTTGCATAAGTTTACTTAGGCTTTATTTAATTCCTAAGTTATAGGTTTTATCCTTATCTTGTTGAGCTATCTTGTTGCTCAAGATAAGATTAGGTTTATGCATCTTTTCTTTTATAAAGAAAATTATCTCTTGTAATATTTAATACTTTGAATATATCAATTTGCACATCTTTTGAAAATCTCTGCTTTTTTGGCTTTCTCTTCTATGGAAGGTGATTTTTCTAGTTTGCAATCAGATCTTGGTTTCTAACACTTACATAGTTGACAAAAAAATTGGATCTAGTGCATACATGTTAACCGAACTTGATGGCACACCCCTTAAAGATCCCATCAATTTTGTGCATTTGCGTCGGTATTATGTCTAATCCCTTTGAATAGTATGAATAATAAAGCATTGTTGTTAGAGCTATTAGGTCATATCCGATATGCTTTCGTATTGCTTCGTTCTTGATAAATTAATCATACATATGTCTTGAGCACTAAAGTAATTATTTATATTTACTTTAGGTTTCGTACTATTCAACCTTCCTTTTGTGTGTTATGATAATTTAGATTATTAAAAACATTTAATTTAGCATAACATACTTAATCATCATGTTGTATCTAAAGGAAACTGCAATAATTTTTACTTAGATCACATAAACTTTGTTAAATCATGAAGATATCATATTAAGTAATTTTACCAAGGTTATTTAAGTAATCACATTGTCAATTAACATTCAAACACATTAAGACATATAGTAAAACATAAAATGCATATATATACATATATCCAAACTTTTATGTACATCTCATCACAATATACAATATCACTAAGGTTTGTGGGAACTAAATCCCTCGGGCTCTAGTCCTCGTGATCCAATGCTAGGACATCAGGTGATGGTCATGTGTGATCATGACCACAATCTATTGACCCTGAGTGCAAACTCTAAGCCATATATCTTCCCAAGTTCCACATGACGCTCCTCCGCTATTTGATCCCTCTCTGCCCGCAGCCATGATACCTTTACCTGAAGTATCTCCACCTCTGTTGGAGTTTGGGATGACTATCCTATAGTCTTAGCTTGACGGAGTCATCTCCTTACACTCTCATACACTCTTTGTAGCCTCACGAATGGTCTGAGTGACTCTAGCTCCTCCTCCACAATCAATGGGGGCATGTAATTAGGGTCCATCTACTCCTCATAGATGGATGCATGCACTATCTCTGTAGCTACCTGATGGTAGAACTCTCGCCAATCTCTCATCACTCCTGCAAGGTAGAAACATTACACAATCAGTAAGCATCATCATGATATATATATGTAAAGAGTAAGCACTAAAGTACATGTATAAAATCAAATATCATCACCTATATCTCTAATAGGCTGGACAATATCAATATCATCCTGTGCAGGGGGCATGGAGGATGTGCTAGCCTCTCAATGACTATGAATACTAGTGCCTACTGCAGCCACTGCTCGAGACCTCATCATGCAGATGGGAGAAGGATCTCCCAACTTGTGTCGATCTCTAGCTACTACCTCATCACTCTCACTTAAGGGTGGCTCCTCATCCTCATCCTCCTCCTCATCCTCATCCTCATCCTTCTCTCCTCTATCCTATCCATCATAGTCAGGATCAACATCCTCATCATACTCATCATCTATAACATCAGTAAATATATTTGCAGCCCTGTATCATATCTCCTTGACCCTGTCCTTTGCCCCATCTCCCTCGTCTAGCACTAGTCTTGCATTACCTATAGGGACATCCATCAAAAATACAGGAGTTGGTCGTGTCACTGACCACCACTCCTCATGCTCATTTGTGCTACCAACATCATTAGCATTGGAGATTGGTGGTTGATCATGATCTAAATCATTGGAGTCACTCTAGACAACATGGTCTATAGAGAGTTGTACGGTATTACCTAGCCTTCGGGCACTCCGCACTGATCTCTTGATAAAGGGGCATGCCATCTGCAGTATCTGTACATGCCCAAATTGTCACATGACTCAACCATAATAGAAAGAATGTACTACATAGTCATGCCGACCAGCCAAAAATCTGTCTACCTACATCCTCCTAAAATACCCTATGGGATCTGGCCATTGTAGTTTCAGTAGATAAGTTCTCCAAAGTATCTCGTCCTCCTCCAAATAGTCCAATCTCACTCTCCAAAAATGAAATTCTCCATACTACCATAAGTGTCGTAAAGGATAGATGAATGCTCGTGGATACCCTACGGCTATAACACATGGGAAACCGATAGGCCTTGTGCATGTAATATGCTCTAGAAACCACACCTGCAGAAGTGTGAAATGCACCATATTGTCTATCTCCTAAAACACAAATTGACCCAGACCATAATACAAATGTGCCAAGCTATAGTATCCTTAAGCATAGATTGTCCTATACTCTTCCATCCCACGAATCAAGTGAACTAATCCTCCATCAAGGTGTGTTTCTCGTCCATTTAGATTTGGTACCAATGCCACCATGTGCATCATAATCCATCTCACTATCGGAGCTCGTGAATATAGGAGCATCAGTAGCTCGATTCATTCCCTCATGCACTCATCATGAACTGGTCCGCCAAGGCAGTAATGCATGTCAAACTTATGCTCATGAAATGACAAATCTCCTTGGAAGTGCACTCATTCTCCCCAAATGGGAACTTAGAGAATCTAGTGTACATCCTCTAAGGTAATGGTCATCTCCCTAGTTAGGAGGTGAAATGTACATGTATCGACGTCCCAGGGCTCGCACAAATCCATCAACATGGCATTGCGGTATCTCATGGGAGGCATAAGGTATGCCCAATAGATGCCTACTGCATGAAGGTGTTTTGTCTCCTTTGCTAATAGTGTTGGGGCTAGGTCTCTCAAAAAGCTTAACTATCTCCCTCCTAGCCGCTATCATGACCTAGCGGTACCTATCTAAATCACAACAATATTCTCTAAAAATTTATCTAATATCTTTAATTTTTACATTATTCATCATGCAAGTGTGCTAAAGTTCTTCTAGTGTGCTTTTCTAAATGACCTGGACACTTTAGAACCCTTTTGGGACACTTCACAAAGAAACGGGACACTTTGTGAACAAAAGGGACACTTTATGAACAAATAAGACACTTTGCGAAGAAAGGGGACACTCTACGAAATTTTTTCCAAGATCCTAAATTAACCTATAAATGCATTAAAAATCACTAAATCATTGCAAACTCACTAAGCGAAGGTCACAAAATCAACTCACCTCATGATACAGCTCATCATGTGCCACTTGGTCTCGAAGCACATCCAATTGTGAAGTCATGTAATCCCATCTACTCGACATCTTGTCTCATTCGTCACTCTCACACTACAAGAAGGTAAAATGTAATAGTAAATGAAAAAATACTTCACTTTCATCTCTTTTAGATATTTTCATTCCTTTTACTCTTATGCATTAAAATAGGGTTATTTTATATCTTAAGAGTTAATAAAATACTTCTTCAAAACAACATAACAGGAGCTAGGGAACTCCGTTTTCGATGTCATTTGATGCGTTGGGATCATGATTCCACACCCAAAATCATTAATTGTCTATCATTATGTGGCATGGTACTTGGAAATTCCCTATGATATGATGGTTCCTTATTCGATGTGGCTAGATTGCTACCTTGATTCCACCTCAATAAAACAAGTGCAATCAAGGGGGGGAATACATCTACCCTCGAATTGGATCTCTAGAAGTTAGATAAAAGGATTTTTGGACAACTAATGAATTCATGTTGTAGGATGTGGTTCCTAATGTTGTTTTTTTATAGATAACTACATTGGGGGCTTCATTCTCCCACCTTTTGAATGAGTATCCTTTTGAGTAATAAAGTATATTATTTGGAGTCCTTTATCATACATATGCATGTAGATTCATATGGGCACTAAAGTGGGGGCTAACTATGGACATGGAAATTGTACTCCTTTGTAGAAAGTATAATCTATGGCCTAATTTAGTCCTATTTTAGAAACCCTTTCATCAATCGCCTCTTAAAAACTACATTTATAGGCCCCTAACATTCATTATTTTTTATCTAGAGGCCCATTTTACTTAAAAATCGTACAAATCCCGACAAATAATGCTTAAAACAAACATATCTCAAAAACCCACCTCTAAAAACCTCATGTGGGACCCATTTTCCACCTTGGGTGAATGAGTCCCCTCTAGTGGGATCCATTTTCCAAGGGTGGTGAATGAGTCCCTTTTGGAGGAATTTTCATTTTTAAGCAGGAAACTCACCAACTTAATTCAATTTTTTAGTGGATGTTAGCCTCTCAATTCTTAATAATGATAAATTAGGTATTGTTGCCTATAAATATGTGTTTTTAGTTCATTTTTCACATCTCCTAGTAATTTTTACAAAGCAAATTCAAAAGTTAAGTGTTGGAGAATCTTCCACAAGAAGTTTCATTAGCATTTCTACAGAAAATTTAAAGCTTTTGGATAGCGAGATAGGGTTTTTGCAAGTATTCAAGCTCACTTCTCATTCAAGATTCAACATTACAAAGAGTTTATCATGGATTCCAATGGAAAATCATGGAGAAATCTAGGTTGAGGAGATGCAACTAGCCATCAAATCACACCTTATGACTTATTTTCAAAGTGCTTCCATCTTCCATTTTCTCTCTATCTTCAGATTTAAGGTTTTCATGTCATTTACATTCATTTGAAATTTTGTATGGTTTCTTGGATTGAAGTCTTACATCATTTAAGTTCCATTTACTTATCTTATTCTAGCACATTAGAATAGGGATTTGTCTTACTTCAGATTTTCCTAGTCTTAGACACACTTATGGCTAGGGTTTTATGTAGATTTTATCCATTCAAGGTTTAACTACCAAATTATGGGTTTGAACAAGGAAAACCCCCCATTAGAAAACAAACTTTAAGCTATTTTTCAAGTAGAAGTGATGTGCAGGTGACAAAGTGCAGATCTGAAACTTGAACTTTCAGAAAAACAAAAAAAGGACTAATTCACCATGGATGGTGAATGAGTCCCACTGGAGGTGTTTGTGAGAGTAGAGTGTAGATTCCAGTACCCTTTTGGCAAAAACAGGATTTTATGCAAAAACCCTGGTCTGGGACTAATTTGCCCAGGGTGGTGAATGAGTCCCAGTCAATCAAAAAGTTAACATTTCCAATTTTTCAAAGTCTTTTCCAGTCTCCATCAAGTTTATAGGTGCACACAATTAGCCTTGTAAATAAGTTTTTGTTTTGTTCTATTTGCATTTTTATTTATCCTTTTAGGTCTTTTGAAAACAACACTGTGTTTTCAAACACTTCATATTTCTTAATTTTGCATACATAATCAATAGTATTTTTCAATTCTTTGCATTTAGTTTACCTCATTTAGGAATATTACACCCATATCACACCATTACTTGAATGTTAAACATTGCATTTTGGCCCATTTCTTTCCCCTTTTAGATGAAATACCCTAGGAGGGCTAGAAAGACATTCGAGTGCCAAAATATTTGTTTACACATGTTCATAATCCAATCTTATTTCTCTATTGGTTAGAAATTTGGGATTGGAAATTGTGAATCACCCATGTCCATGCTTTTTGGGGTGGTTGCAACATGGAATGGATATGAAGGTAACAAATCAATGCAAATTGGTGTTTGGTTTGCATTTGAAGTTCAAAGATGGTATTACTTAATGTGCCATTAGAGGTAAGTGATATTATTTTTAGTAGCCTTTAATAATATATAAAGGATTATGTTTAATTCAGACATAAGAATCAATATAATTTTTGGTTAAATAGCAAAATTTTCTTTGTGAATTATTATGTTAGGATATCAATGATAGAAATTAGAGTACCTCAATATATAAGACGCTAATCAATTCTATTAGAATTTTTTAGTACCTAATAAAAGAGAGAAATTTTATGCATGAAAAGGTTGTTCATGGGAGTATTATGAATTCTTAAATGCATCTAGAAAATAAAGAAAAGGTGCAACAAGAGGAACAAGGTGCAAGGGTGTCACAAGATCAAATATGTCTATTTCTTTTAGAAATATAATCCATTTTACTTTCACCATTAATGATGTGTCATATATATTAGTCTAGGGTAAAGGTTTCATAGTTGGTTTATCAATGTTTAGAAGAATGAGTTGATTTGGGTGTTGCATTCTTGAGAGTACACATAAAATTGGGATTTCTTTAACTTGTACTTGGTATTGAGGAGCATTTGGGGACCAAAATCATCCTTGTTAGGGAGGTATGATAAAAAAAAATGGCTCCAAATATATACCTTACTATCGGGTTCATATCACTCAATGAGATCATTGAGAAGCTAAGAGGAGGAATTTTTCATCATGCCAAAGAAAAGATGTTGTGGTACCAATTGAGAGTGATTAGGGGTGGAATGATTCATCTTTGAGAAGTCTTTGACCAACATCACAAAACTTAAAATGAACTAGAAAATGTACTTTGGTAATTTTTTCACCTACAATACAGGGTAAACACCTATTCATCATGATGAACTTTCCTACAACTAGTGAACACATTGGAAAAGCTTACATACTCTTTTTGATGTAAACAATGGGTGGAAAACAAAGCATTTGATTAATGCTATTAAATTTCCACAATCCATAATAATCTGAGAAGCATATTTCTGGATTAGATTGTGTAAGCTTTTTTAGATCAAAAAAGCTTACACAATCTAATCCAGAAATATGCTTCTCAAAGCATTTGATTGTTTAATATTTTACTTTTTATTTGTTTTTCCATATTTTTAAGTTATAATGTGGTCATATAATTCTTTTATATGTCTGATAAGTGGTTGGATCTCATGGTATGATGATTTTGGTCCATCTTCATGACTATTGTGTTGATATAATATATGTTTCACCTAGGATGGTATTGTATCATAAGTGTAATATATTGTATGTAGACTAACTAGCACCCTCCCAATCTGAGAGAGGAGGTTAATAACATCCTCCCCAACCCAATTGGGGCCCTCCTCCATAGCCTTCTTTTCCATCTTGTCCTTTAGCATAGTAGAAAAGGTACCAACCACATGGTGGATCATCTTGATAGGGAACCGAGTCAAACTAGTGAATTTCTTCTCGAGCTTCTCCACCTATTCCAGCAGCATGTTATAATTCTCCAATTTTTCCATAGTCTTCACATTATCTTCTTCCATAGCTTGGGTTTTGAGGACTGGGTTGTCAAGTCATCCTTGAGAATCTTGTTGAAGTCAGAAAAGTGACTAGGCCAGGGTTCAACGAATTCCTTCTCCTCCTCCTCATTTTTTTCCTCCTTCCTCTTGCATTTACTGTCATACTGCTCCTCATCACTAGAAATTTCATTAACCAACACTTTCTTACTATTTTTTTCCAACATGTGGGACCTCCTAATGCTGGTATTCTCTAACCCCATCTCCATAGTAGCTACCACCATGGTGTCCCCCTTGGAATCTTTACCAACAATATTCTTCTCTTTGTTGTCGGTAGTTAGTGGCTCCACTTGGCCTTTCCCCTCAACTTTAAAGTTTTTCTTAGTTGCATGTTTATTTTCCATCTTGCGAGGAGTTCCCTTGAGCTCACAACTCCCAGCCATTGCTTTTGATTGAGCATTCCCCGCACCACCCTTTTTCTTTTTGGTGAGAGGTTTAGGCTTCAGGGTTTCAATATTCACTAGAGGTTTTCCTTTTGGGGCCCTTAGACTCAATTGGAGAGGGATTAACATTGGTTTGAACAAGTGGTTTGACTTCCTCAATATGAATAGCATAAATGGGTTTGGGCAGGAAAAGAGCTGGATGAAAATGATACAGCCTTTGGATGAGGCCTTGGTGGAGCAGAAGGGGTGGTGTTTCTTCAAGGTTTTGGGTAGCAGATTCCAGACATTTCTCAACAAAAATTTCCAAGTCAGTAAGAAAAAGGAAAGATCCAAATAATTTTGTGATGAAGATGATTTAAAAGAGGAAAGTAATAATAATAGAAAACCTTATGTCTACCCTCCAAAGTTACACACTTCATTATAGCTATAAAAACCTGGTCCCATAGCTGAGGGAGAGCTTCTCTTTCAAAACCAGACTGGGTGTGGATAGGTTTTTCAGTTTCTTTAAAGAAAACATTAAGGATTTCATTGTCCTAGGCCTTGGTGTTCTTAACATACTTATTTCCAATACAAGAGAGCCCATTCACCTGAGCAATAACATCCTCATTGACCTCGAAGGATTTACCTCCCATTGTAACCCTCCTGTCTTTCCAGGAGCTTATGAATTACATTGACATCCTCGCATCATGACCAACTAAGCATTCCATTAACGATGCCATCCCCACTTCAACATAGATATGCCAAACTAAAGGATCCTTCTAAAAGTCCTCACAATTATTTGGCTCTGTCCTCACCCTGTCACCACCCATTTTTTTGCACTTCACTCTGAGAACCCAGGAATCCTGTGAGAGAAAGAAGTTAAAATATTTTTCAATAAGATAGGTCACCCAAAAAATCCTTCTTTTAACCCATCCAAGATGAATCTGGGAAATCAAGACGATCTACAGATTACATGTTTTAGGAGTTATTTCCAAAAAGGAAATATTTGCAGGCCCATTATTGAAAATCTTTAAACACCTACGACAATGTTTGTGAAAAATGGTGACATTGATAGGTTTTCCTTCCAAGTTGCAATTGCACAAGTACCAAAAAAAATGGCTGCAAAGCCAAATTTAGACTTCCCCAAGTCTCTACCTTTTATCTTAATTAAATTTTTAGCGGTGTTGATGGGACTTAGCAAAAGCTCCACATGATAAGAAATAGTCATATCAAATTTTAAATTGAAAGTCCATAAAGATATACAAGGGATATGACAAGACCACAAATTAAATTTGTGTATGGAAAAACCAAACTTATCCATTAACCCATTGTACTTCCCATCACTCCTCATTATTAGCCTTGTAACCACAACCTTTGGCCCATAATTCAAATGTTTCCACATAATTACCACCTCATCATCCATCTTCGTCCACATCACCCAAAGAAGAAATATGTGGACCACCCATAAAGCCTTAATAATCACAATTTTAGATAACATCATGGGTAACTAAGGTGCCTTGTTCCTTAAGGATAATGCCTTGTATTTCTAGCAGTAAGTTCCCAATATTCCTCCAACACTTGGAAACTCTCCAAAAGAAGCCTAGATTATCCAAGGCATTAACAAATTGGTTCCCCTCACAAAAGATGTGAGTAAAGATCTTCATATCCAACTTTGACACCATGTGATTTATGTCTAATAGGATATCCCTAATGTTCCATCCTAATAATCTACCACCTTTGATAGAATCAATCACCAACTTGGAATCCCCTTCTATGTGTAGTCTCTTTATCCCCATAGTAATAGCTAATAGGATGCCCTTTAGTAGCGCTCTGGCTTCTGAATTCATGGAGGTATAAATCCCTATACCCCCTCAGTAACTAGCCACAAAGTTACCTCTACTATCCCTAATAATTCCCCTGATGCTAGCCCTGCTCGGGTTCCCCTTGGCTGCACCATAAAAATTGAGTTTATGTCATCCACGATCTGGGGGTTTCCAAACTATCTCCCACCTAGCTTAGGCCTTAGAGTTGTCAAAGGAGTTGATCTCTATATTCATGTTCCAAGCTTTAGCCATTTTGATCTCCCACTCAATAGGAGCTTTGTCTATGGTTTTCCCATTGTAAATCAAAATATTTTCAAAAACATGTCTTAGCCCTATTCCAAATACCTCCTTAGGGCTTGTCTCAATATTCTTGAATATCCAGTTGTTCTCTCTTTCCACAAGCACCAAAAAATTATGGGGGGGACCTAGTTCCAAATCTCTCTAGGGATAGGATGTTGAAAGGGCCCAGACCATCCCAAAATGAAGGATTTTATGTCCCTACACATAGTCCAATGGGTGCCCAACTTCTCAAAAGATAGCTCCCAGACACCAAGAGTAAAGAGGAAATATAGTAATAAATGATCAACAGAATTTTCATTGAATTTACATAACAAACACCTATTTGGGATCTGAAATCCTCTTTTCCTTAGGTTATCCTAAGTTAGGATCTTATTATGATAGATTTTCCACTAAAAGAAATTAATTTTTGGAATCATGTGCTTATTCCAAACCTTTCTCCAAGGTCCATTATCATCACCTTGAATTGATAGTAGAATTCATCCTCAAAGTTGGATAGAGGTAATATGGTGAGGGAGAGAAAATCTTGTAGAGACTTAGCTAGATTAAACAACTTTAGGGACAAAGGGAAAAAAAGAAGTAAATATTTCCACCACCTAGCACCCAACTAACCAAGAAGGTAGTCACTTATGTAATGACAAAAGAAGAGTTGTGCAGGTCTCATTAGGTTCCCAAAATCATAGTGTGAAAGGGGGAGTCAAGCAACCAAGGGTCCTCCAAAAATCTGATGTTATTACCATTCCCAAGCTTCCATTTCATCCCAGACATAAGCAGCCCCTACATTCTACATATTTTATTCCATGCCAGAGATCTAGAAGGATGATCATCAAAGAGGCATTTAATCATGGGTCTATTTCCAAGATACTTACATTCATGATCTTGCACTAGTCCTTTTTATTCCTTAAATGGTCCCAACCAACCTTAGCCAGTACGGCTTTAGTGGTGAAATGGACATTCTTGATTCCAAGCCTACCACAAGATTTAGGCATACAAACTTTGTCCCAACTAACCAGAGCAAACTTCTTCTTTTCCTCAATCCTAGACAATAAAAATTTCCTTTGAATTTTTTCAAACTTCTTAGCAATATATCTGGGGATCTTAAAGATACAAAGGAAATAGATGGGGATCCCTTGAAGAGAAGCAAAAAAAAGTTGTAGCTTACCAACATGGCTGAGAATGGAGCCTTTCCACCACACAAATTTCCCTTGGATCCTTTTGATAACTGTGTTCCATAAGGTAGGAGTGACTTCCTTGATAGTAAGGGTAGCCCTACATACACCGAAGGGAGAGAGCCACTCACACAACCAAGGATAATAGTCACCTGAGCTTGGAGAGTTGGAGTGTTTTTGAAGAAGTAAATCATGCTTTTATTATAATGTATACACTAGCCAAAGCAAGCAACATAATTACTAAGGAAACTTTTCCATTTCCTGGCTTTAATTAGTGAAGCCTTGCCGAAGAGTATTGTATCATCAACAAATTTTTGGATAACAATGGGTTCTATCGAAGTGGTAGGTTTAACCCCCTTTATGGAGCCCTCTAATAGTAATTTGGATATGTTCCTACTCAATACATCCATGACCATGATAAGCAAATAGGGCAAGAGAGGATCACCATGTCTGATGCCTCTCCTAGCATTGAAGAAACCAAAGGGGGGCCCCATTAACCAAAACAGAGTATCTCATAGTAGTAATGCATTCCATCAAGAGGTTAATCACCCTTCATTCAAAGCCAAACTTAGATATGAATTTGGGAATAAAGGCCCATAACACCTTATCATATGCTTTTGAAATATCTAGTTTGAAGGCCATACTGGCATTGTTGCATCAATCCATGGAGTGTAAAATTTCATGGTTGTTATGGTGTTATCCATGATATAACAACCTAGAACAAAACCTTTTTGGGTAGGACTTATCATTTTTTTCAAGCAAGGGTTTTAGGCGGTTCACCAAGATTTTAGAGAAGATTTTTTAAAATGGTATTGTAGAGGCTTATGGACCTAAAGTTAGTCAAAGAATGTGGTTCAGCAATCTTGGGAACAAGGGCAATAAAGGTTTGATTCAGTTGCTTGAGGATTCACTTGACTGAGTTAACTTGTCTCTTGGTTGAGAGTTAAATCATGATCTATTAGACATTTTTCATCCAAACACACTCATCTAAGAGGCCTATATATTTTACAATAATCATTATAATGTTCAACGTAGTTACTCAATTATCTAGACCCTATTAATATTTCAATTGGCCATGTCTATGGTTCCATGTCAATTACCATGTGAAACCTCTTTGATGGGCCATACCATTAAAGTGATACATCACTATATGACTTATTCATATAGACTATCAACTCATGTACAAATATTTCATGTGTATAGTGCCACGTCATCTAGGTATCACACCATTTTGTATATCCATCATGCTCTTTAAAGGAATATTACTCCTCACCAATTGCATCTTCATTTTTAAGACCAACTTTGGGAGGCCATAACTTGGCCATACAAACTCCAAATTGGGTAAAAAGAATTGACCCTAGCTATTTTTTCACTGGCTATATAGTGTTTATGTTAAATTTATACATGTATTGCCCCAATTTCTTAAGAATTATCTCATAAAATTTATTGTCCAATCCTCTTTTTAGGAACTTCAAGAGATCATAACTTTCCCATACATAATCCTTTTTTAGTGTCACTTTCTAAAAGTGTGATACATTGCATGTTTTTCACAATGGTAATATTTATCTTCTCATTTTGTACCAAAACTATACTTTTAACATTTTTCTCTTCTTTAGGAACTATAAAAATTATAAAACTATAAATAGTTACACTATAAAACATACTAATTATAATATGTTACCCTTTTTATTATCTTGTGAATTGTGTAAATCATTAATGTGGACCTTATGATCAATGAATTGGTATAAAATAACAATTATAGAGTGGTTTAATCATGTTTTATATTGTTTATGTTCACTCTTTTATGATTTTATTGCATCAAGAGAACTATTCATTCTAGAGAGAATGGTTCAAGAATCACCACCTTGAGCAAGATCTATTACTTTGTCTCCTTAGACTCATTTCTAATCCAAGTGATTCTAAATAGAAAGATACATGGTCAAACAATTATATGTTCTAAAAATTAATGTCTTTATATTTCCAAGGATATCTTATATCATATAGAGCACATGGAGTGGGCACTTTTCACTGCTATGACCAAAATCAAGTAGTTGTATGAAGATCTTGAACCTCCATTTAACTACGATGCTCCCTTGGGGAACTTTACACATATGGTTGATACTAGGACAACTATTGATCCTCCTAATTCCTTTTCTATATGTTCATACTCACATAGCCAATGTGAGAAAATCATGGGATTAAAAGTGGTCATTTAAACTATCAAGTTACAAAGACGTACTAAGATTCCACCATCTCATGTTGCTTCTATAAACTTTGGAGATTCACTAAATGTAACTATTGATTTTTTTAAATGGGTTTATTCATGTTTTCCAAACACTAGGATTCTTAGTTGAAAAATCTATCATGTCTAATTATTGAATCTATTATTTTATATTCATAGGACACTATTAAAGACTTGTCTTTTCTGTTTGATGATAATGGTCTAGCAGCTACATTATTTTTTTCTTTTTGGAACTTGTTCCATCTCATCCTATAATTGGATTAACTACCTATAATTGGAACTTAAGCTTGCTAATTTCATATACATTTATAATTCATGCACACATTTGTAACTTCATGTTTCATAGTTCCAATGCTTAATATTTATTATTCTTGACCCTATAGTACCTACTATTTGAGGAAAAATAGCATCATTAAGTTGGGGGGAGGGGTAGCCAAAAGGTCTTTATTGTTTTCAATTTCCTGTCTATCACTAAGAAAATGATAGTTTCATAGCATAAGTATCCAGAGTTGAGAGGAGGTTATTCAAGAACAAAGTAATAGAATTAGTAGAGGTTATTCAAAAATAGAGTACAACAAAACAAAAGTAGCAGAATTGGTGAAATTATAATGGAAGGGGATTTTGTGAGAAGATAGCTTGTAGCACACAATTTATTATTACAAGATAGACAGTGCTTTCCAATCTTCCAGCAGGCAAGTTGGTTGGACTATTTTCTAAGACTTACAAAGTATAATGAATTGATGACCCAACAATTTGAAAATTCTTTACAAAATGATGAAGCCATTATAATGGTACTAAGGATTAATTCCTCAGAAGTAGCTAGAGAAAAGGTATCATGGCTGCCAAGAATAAGAGAGGAATTTCCAGTAAGGATGGATGCAATTGTCATCAAAAATGGGTTCTCTTTACCTAGAGAAAATTTGGATTCTTCATCACAAGGTATGAATTTCCTTTCTTTACCTTGGCTTTGGGCTTTAGTTGCTTCATATATTGTTAGATACTTGACCTATGATGACAGGAAGTCACTATTGTATACTATACATTTTAAGTTCCTTAGCTATTTGTGTCATCAAAGAATGGTGAATGTACCCAATTTTTTGTATAATTTACTAAAGAGAATGTTAGTTGAGTATAAAAAGAAAAGGAATTAGTTTTCTCTTTTTTATTTTTTTGGTCACCTTGCTAATTAAAAGAAGTCTCATAATTTAATTCACTGACATATCTTGGGAGGATTTTCTAGCAAGTAACAATGTTAACAACATTCTCCCAAGATAAAATGTAGAATAAATGGGTGAAGCACAATAAATAGAAGAATATTCCAAGGTTTTAGCATAGGGAAACAAACCCTCAGGTTCCCCTATTGCCTCACCTACCCACAACATAGAGGAACTTGAAGAACGAGAAGTGTGGGAAACTCAACATGTAGCTTCTATTGAGTAGCCTATAGCTGAAGGGAACATAAAATCTCTTGCTTCTGTTGAAATCCCTTTTAATCTAAAGAAAGAAAAGGTGTAGCCTCTACTTCTGAACCTGTGAAAAAAAAAAAAAAACAACCTACAGAACCAAGAAGCCAATCACATCACCTGAGAAGAAAAGGGTTTGTAAAAGGGAAGGCTAGAAATTAACAAGAAAATTTTGTTGTGGTAGAAACTAACACACTCTCTAACAAAAATATTTCTTATAGTGACACAAAAACACTAATTTTGTAGCCATTATGTATGAGTAGCACTTCTGATTTAGATTCAGAAGACATTTTTGTGGCTCAAAAAAAAACAAACCTCCAAGAAGCCCTATTTCGAAAGAAGGGCTCATACCAGCAAATGAGGTGGAAGAAGAAAAGTTCTTGGAAAAAGAAGAATTTCTTTTGGAAGGAAATAATGCAAGCAAGGAGTTACAAGAGGCCTTACAAGGGATAAAATATCTAGAAGAGAAACTCAATATTTACCAACAAAGAGAGACTAAAATGGATCCAAGAATCAAAGAATTGGAAGAAAAATTGCATAAATTTGAGCAAGGGTCAGGGTTGGAAGCATTGGCATAACTTGCTATAGCTGAAATGGGTAGAAGGGCTCAACACCCTGAAAACCCAATTGAATATCCAAGGACACCCATTACTCCCACTATGGTAACACTTGGTATAGAATTGTGGAACAAAAAATGGAATTTTCTTAGAAACAAAGAGATTGGAAAAATGAGAAATCATAATTATTAGCAAATCATGCTAGAGTGGTCAAAAAACAAGAAATAGAGGTTAATAAATTGAAAGTAAAGATAGATGAATTGGCATATAAAATAGTCTAGTCATGAGGTGCAAACCTTTGGCCAAAGTATACACTTTGTTTCTTCAAGAAAATTTTGTTTATTTTCAATTTAGTCAAATAATTAGTGATCTCCTTATAGCTGTAAATTCACCAACATTATTTTTAGAGGTATTCTAGTAGTCTGCACAAAAAATGCATGATCAGTTGTGTGAGTTTTATTTACATATCTTGATTCTCCTTTATGAAACTAATTGGAATCCACTTATATTTCTTGGGGATGTTCAAGTCAAGGTATTAGCTTCCTATATTAAAAATGAACATTTTAGGGGGAAATTTCTTTAGGAATTCCAAGAAAGGGGAAAATTTATCCCCTCTTCAACTAAGGGAATAATCAGAAGATCTAGATGCAATAGTGGACTAGTGGATAGACCTCATAGAAAAGGATGGAGTGGCAATAAAAATAATGAAGTTCAAAGAAAGAGAATACAAGATATTTAAGGAACTAGTAGCAGTGATGATTAAGGAGGCACTTGATTTTTCCTAGAATAGATGGAGAGAGCTCACCCCAAAACTTAAAAAGAAGGAACCACATTTTTTTAATTATGTGGCAGAAATTGGAAGATCACATAAGTACATTACAACTTCCTTGAAAAATAGAATTTCTTGGATTCCTCTCACCTTTCATCCTCCTCTCCTCTTGTTCCCTATACCACATAGGACTGAAAGGAAGCGAGAGGTAAATGCAATAAAAAATAGTAGGTGGGAAAAGATCTTGAACCAATAGGGTTTTTACTTGAAGAAAGGAAAATGAGTGACTAGAGTTGTGGATTACAAAGAGACTACACTGCAATATAAAATTTTCCCCTAAGCTTGCTTGAGGACAAGTTGTTGAAAGGCACAAGACAACTAAGAGGGGGGGTGAATCAATTGT
The DNA here is from genome assembly GCA_007258455.2 of Sequoia sempervirens. Lineage (NCBI taxonomy): Eukaryota > Viridiplantae > Streptophyta > Pinopsida > Cupressales > Cupressaceae > Sequoia > Sequoia sempervirens. The sequence continues at coordinate 220,519,521 of VDFB02256132.1, read as the reverse complement.
CACCAATCTCAATCATAAATCTCAAACAATTATTAATCTTCACATCCACTTTAATCTATTATTAAGTATGAGCATGAAGTGAAAATAACAAAAAGCAATATCAACACAAGAAACACCAGATTTACGTGGAAAACCCAATAAGGGAAAAACCACAGTGAGGATTAACTCACAATATAGAGTAATTGCAAAATTGATTATAAAGAGGCTCACTGCCAAAAGGCTCATTGCCCAAGAAGGAGGCTCACTACCTACAGATAGGACTCATTGTCCAACAAGGAGGCTCACTGCCTATAGATACAAAAAGATAATAGAAAAATTCACCATAGCAAACTACACACATCCATAGCCTTGATTAGAGAATTTCAGACACCATCAGCTCATTGCTTTCAGGAGTCTAACACAATAAAGTACTAATTCCTCGATTCAATTTCACACACTGTTGCTTCTCACACTTTTGGCATATCTAATACATCAATATGTAACATCTAAACTTGTACTTATATCATCTTCAAACTTAGAAACTTTCTCCAAGGTCAGCTACACACGCTTCATTTTACAAATTCAAATTAGTTCAGAAACTCAACATTCCCGCAATGGAAGAGAATGAGATTGGAACAAAGAAACACTTAACCAAGACCCAAAACAACATCTCAGATCAATTACACGCTTCCTCAATTGATACTTATCCTTTGCATGACATGTCAACACCAAGTCAGCCAAACCTAATGAAAACATAAATGAACTTTGAAGTGCATGTTTCTGCAACAAGAAGATAACATGCTTCACCATACACTAGAACACATCTCAGATGCCTTCATATTCATCCATAGAAAATTCAAGAACCTTCATACATAGAACACTTTCCATCAATCCATCTGAACTATACAGACACACACAATAACTCTAAAACTAGTCTTTTGGAGAACCAAACCATGAACACCTTTAAAACAACATAGATAACACCATTACAGGCCTTCATCCATATCTACAAGACCTTAAACAATTCAACAGAGGACTGCGGAGCAAATATATTTCTCCTAGTCCATAAACAAACAACTTTTCCAGACCAGTTCACACACCAATGAACACAACTTTCACTCTTCATCAAACCAAAAGCTACAATCCAGGATATATCACCCAATGATGCCCATAAACAACACTTTAGATCCACACAAGAACTGGATCAACATAGAATAAATTCAAAGCACATACCAAAGCACATTTTGAACACATACTCAACTCTTACTTCATTATTTATTAATTTTCTCAAAAGCACTTAGTAATTCATCATATCAGCACACCTATAACACCATAAAGATAGATCCATGTACTCACATCTCTATAGTATCTCAACTATACATGAACAACCTATAATCACTTGATTCCTTTCTTTGCACCAACCTATACTATGTTGACATTAATGACAATAGCAATGACAACACCACCATACTCATCCATACTTGCAACAATCTCCCCCTTTGTCATTGATGGAAACACACGACACTCTCTCCCCCTTTGAAATCAATGGAAAAGAACATAATTTTGATTAGTATCCCTTCGGAGAGCACCCACATATCTCATACTACAAAAATGATAAATCCTACTCCCCTTGAGGAGTAGACCCATTCATCAGTCCAGACAAATGAAGAATCTGTAGATCCACTAGACTGATGCACGTCCATGTGCACTTAGTTCAAAAAAGGAGGGGAAATAACCCCCAACTTCTCCTTGAGATACTCAAAAGTATCCTTTGGAAGAGCCTTAGTAAATATATCAAAAATTCAGTCCTTCGTAGGCACATACTCTAGTCTTACTTCATTCTCCAATACCTTCTATATCAAGAAATGATATTTGATAGATGTGTGCTTTGTCCTTAAATGCATTACCAGATTCTTTGAAATGTTTATAGCACTTGTATTATCACAAAAGATAGGGAGAGGCTCATCACACATCACTCCTATGTACTTCAATGTTTTCTTCATCCACAAAACCTATGTGTAGCAAGATGTTGCAACAATTTACTCAGCTTCTATAGTGGATAAAGAAACTGAATCTTGTTTCTTTCTTAACCATGAAACCAATCTTCCTCCAACAAAGAATGCACCACCACTTGTACTCTTCTAGTCATCCACACAACCAGCCCAATCTGCATCAGTGAAAGCACTCAAAGTGAAATCAGTATCCTTAGGATACCACAAGCCATAATCTAGGGTGCCTTTTAGATATTTGAATATCCTTTTCACAATTGTAACATGTGCTTCTTTCGGTTTTGCATGAAATCTTCCAACCAAACATATTGCATGCATGATATTCATCCTAGTAGTAGTAAGATATAATGGTCCACCAATCATAGATTTGTACATACTCTGATCAACTTTAGGAGAATCATCATCTTTACTCAATTTGCATCTAGTCACCATAGGGGTATAGACCAGTTTGGAGTCATCCATTCCAAACTTCTTTAGCAATTCTTTAACATACTTTGATTTTGAAATGAATATTCCCTTATCAGTTTGACTCACTTGAAGTCTTAGAAAGAAATTCAACTCACCAATCATGGACCTTTCAAACTCTTTTTGCATCTCCTATGAAAATTTCTTGCACATACCCTCATTTCCTCCAAAGATAATATCATCAACATACACAACCACTATCAACATTTTGTTTCATTCAACCTTGAAATAGAGATTATTGTCTGTGAAGCCTTTGTTGAACCTTTTTTGTGTCAAATACCTATCCAACCTTGCATACCATGCTATGGGAGTCTATTTAAGTCCATACAATGCCTTTTTCAACTTACAGGCCATGTCCAGTTTATTTGATAAGTAAAATCCCTTCAGTTGTTCCATGTAAAATTCTTCCAATTCTACATTCAAGAATGCATATTTAACATCAATCTAATATACCTTGAAATATTTATGAGCAAAAAATGCCAAGAATATCCGAATAGCCTCCATTCTTGCCACTGGGGAAAATTTCTCTTCAAAGTCTATTCCTTCAACCTATTAATAACCTTTTTCACAGAAGCCTTGCTTTGTTTCTTACAACTTCACCATTCTCATTCAGCTTATTCCTAAACACCCACTTTGTACCAATTATGTTCTTGTTTATAGGTCTAGGAACCAATTCCCATGTTTGATTATTCTCTATTTGTTGTAACTCCTCTTCCATTGCTCTAACCCAATTTTCATCTTTTCATTCTTCACACACTATTTTAGGTTCTATCTTGGAAATTAAACATAGATTTACCTTAGCTGCTACCACTTTACTTCTTGTCTTTAGACCTTTACTTTTTTCTCCAATTATCTGTTCTTTGGGATGATTTTTTTGTACATACTTTGGAGTCCTAGGGGTAGGTTCCAGAGCTTCTTCTTCTTCTTAAATTTTTTTTCTTCTTCCTTATTCTTTTTCTATACTTGTCCAAAAATAGGTTCATCTAGTTCAACTTCACTTATCTCAACTGGTTTGTCCATATCTTCATCAACTTTTACATTTGCACTCTCAACAATCTTCATCAATATTTTATTGAAGCATCTATAAGCTTTGTTATTATTTGAGTATCCAAGGAAAATACCTTCATCACAGCTAGCATCAAAATTTCCAAGGTTCTCATCATCTCTTTTAATGTAACATTTTCTTCCAAAAACCTTAAAGTACTTAACAGTAGGAATTTTTCCAGTCCATAGCTCATAAGGAGTCTTTGTTTTGTTACCTCTGATCTGAACTCTATTAAGAATATAAACAGTAGTGTGGATTGCTTCTCTCCAATATACATTAGGTACATTTTCCTCTTTCATCATAGTTCTTGCAGCCTCTTGAACAATCTGGTTCTTCCTCTCAACAACTCCATTCTGTTGAGGAGTTCTACAAGCAAAAAAATGTCTTTGTATGTCATGCTCTTCAAAAAATGTATTAAACTCACTGGAAGTGAATTCTCCACCTCTATCAGACCTTAAACATTTGATTCTTAGGTTCACTTCATTCTCTACCATAGCCTTGAACACTTTAAATCTATCCAGATCTTGAGCTTTCTCCCTAAGAAAATTAACCCATGTCATTCTAAAATAATCATCAATCAAAAGCATGAAATACCTATCACCATTAATGCTTCCTACTCTTGTGAGACCACAGAGGTTTGTATGAACCAATTCCAACATTTCGGTAGTTGATTTCTCTTTTCCTTTAAAAATGCATCGTGTTTGTTTTCCCAACTGACAACTTTTGCAAACAGTATTAGTATGCTTTGTGATTTTAGGTAGATCCCAGACAACTTCTCTTGAACTAATCTTGATCATATTGTCAAATTTTACATGTCCCATCCTTCGATTCCATAACCAACTTTCATTTACTTGAGATACAAAACACTGACCATCAACACCCTTAAGTTGATAAATGTTTCCATATTTTCTTCTTCTTGTAGCTACCATAATTTTGGACCCTTTTCTGATCTCACAAGTATTATCCTGAAACACAAGTTTAAATCCTTTGCTACACATTTGTCCAATACTCAAAAGATTATTTCTTAATCCCTTAACATGATAGACATCATCAGTATTGTGTTTTCCATCAAAACTAATTGTTCATTTTCCAACAATCTTTGCACCAGAATCATCTCCAAACATGACTAATCCACAATCATACTTTTCAAGTTTAGTAAACTTACTTTTGTCTCTGATCACGTGATTTGAGCAACCACTGTCAATCACCCAATAGTCTTCATCTTTTCTAGCATGAAAGGTAGTAACCAGAGTACCTTCCATCTCTTCCTTCTTGTTCTATGAATGACTTTCCCTTGAACATCTTCCATGGTTAGTATATATTGATTTATTCTCTAAGGCTAGAAACAAGCATTCATCATTATCATCCTCAAAATTAGATTCATCATCAAAAATTCTAGTATCTTCTCTAACATAATACAATCTATTGAACTTATCCATTTTGTCTTTATTTTCTTTTTTCTTCTTGTGTACAACTCTATTTGGACATCTTGAAGCATAGTGACCAATATTTCCACAACTAAAACATTTAAAAGGTAACATACCTTTGTACTTACCGGTACCTTTCTTCAAATTCCTTGTAAAATTTGCTTCCAACTCTTTTGGACTATCACCATTTGGATCATCTTATGTCTTAGTAGCTTTAAAGGATTATTCTATCTTCTGATACTAATTGTTGAAATGACAACTGAGAGGGGGGGTGAATCAGTTGTCACCAATCTCAATCACAAATCTCAAACAATTATTAATCTTCACATCCACTTTAATCTATTATTAAGTATGAGCATGAAGTGCAAATAACAAAAAGCAATATCAACACAAGAAACACTATATTTATGTGAAAAAACCCAATAAGGGAAAACCCACGATGAGGATTAACTCACAATATAAAATAATTGCAAAACTGATTACAAAGAAGCTCACTACCCAAGAATGAGGCTCATTTCCTACAGATAGGACTCACTGTCCAACATGGAAGCTCACTACCTACAAATACAAAAAAATATCAGAAAAATCCACCACAACAAATTACACGCATCCGTAGCCTTGATCAGAGAATTGCAAACACTATCAGCTCACTACTTTTAGGAGTCTAACACATTAAAGTACTGTTGCCTCAATTCACTTTCACACACTCTTGATTTTCACACTTGTAGCATATCTGATACATCAATCCATAACATCTTGACTTGTATTTATACCATCTTCAACCTTAGAAACTTTCTCCAAGGTTAGCTACACATGCTTCATTTTACAAATTCAAATTAGTTCGGAAACTCAACATTCCTGTAGTGGAAGAGAATGAGATTGGACCAAACCAACACTTAAAAAAGACCCAAAAAAACATCTTGGATCAATCACATGCTTCCTCAATTGATACTTATCCTTTGCATGACATGTCAACATGAGGTCGGCCAAACCTAATGAAAACACAAATGAACTTTGAAGAACATGTTTTTGCAACAAGAAGATAACATGAAGACCACATAAAATGCTTCACCATACACTAGAACACATCTTAGATGCCTTTAGATTCATCCACAGAAAATGCAACAACCTTCATACACATAACACTTTCCATCAATCCATTCAAACTATATAGACACACACAGTAACTCTGAAACTAGTCTTTCAGAGCACCAAACCATGAACACATTTGATAGAACATAGATAACACCATTACAAACCTTCTTCTAGATCCTCGAGACCTAAAACAACCCAGCAGAGGACTGTAGAACAGATACATTTCTCCTAGTCCACAAACAAACAACTCTGCTAGACCATTTCACACACCGACGAACACAACTTTCACTCTTCATCAAACTAGAAGCTACAACCCAAGTTATATCACCCAATGATTCCCATAAACAACACTTCAGATCTATACAAGCATAGGATCAACATAGAAGAAATATAGAGCACATATCGAAGCACATTCTGAACACATACTCAACTCTTACTTCACTATTTATTAATTTTCTCAAAATAACTTGGTAACTCATCATATCAATACATCTGCAACACCATAAAAATAGCTCCATGTACTCACAACATCTCTAATTATCTCAACTATACATGTACAACCTACAATCATTTGATTCATTTCTCTACACCAACCTATACAATGTTGACATCAATGAAAACACCACCATACTCATCCATACTTGCAACACAAGCAAGAGATTTAGTTGGGGGGAAATGATGGAATGTAGAACGGGCTATTTTCTTGTTGCTATTTCATAGGTTTTTATTATTTATTTTTACTAAACTCTAAGACATTACCAAGACCTTTCATATACTTTTAAGTAGTTTTAAGCATTTGGAATGGAAATATGTTTTGATAAAGTTAAATTTACAGGGTGTAGTACCCTTTATACATAGAGCCCAAAGGGCCAAAAAGAGACCAAGACCAAAGTTACATAATTAAGCCCATACCAAAAAGCAAAAGAAATCAAAAAATACACAGAAATAGTAGACCGACAGTAGAGAAAGACCCATCCATCCAAAACACAGACCCAACCACTATTCAGCTAGTCCCTCCCACTTCTCAATGAGAAGATTCAAGACATCATCACCAACCCATGTAGGTTCCTCTTCTCCAATCTTCTTCTCCACTTCCTCATTGAGTAACTCGGAGAGAGTGACAGCGGACCTATGGATGATTTTTATCGTGAAGCACACCAGTCAAGTAAACTTCTATTCAAGTTTGTTCACCTGGGCCAGTAGTTTGTTGAAATCCTTGTCTTTGCCATTATCCCCCTTAATCGCCTCCTCCCCCCCAGCCATGTGGTTCAAAGACTAAGTGGTAGAATCCTCATTTATCATTTTGTTCAATTCCAAGAAGTAGTTGGGGCCTTCGAAAAAATATTCCAATTCCTCAACAGTATCCTAATGCTTAAATGTCCTCTTACTATTAGTCTGCTCCAAGGGTATGTGCAGGATCAACATGGAAAAAACAGGCCCTTAAATGGCAATGAAAATTCAGAAAAACTAGAGTTAGGCAACTTGACATAAAAATTTGAATAAGTTATCTATATTATTTCAAAAATATGTAAGAATAGAATCTGTGGAAAATTGAATGTAGTTTCTAAACTACTAAGTTTATTTTATTTTTTAAAAGTCTATTTGGTGAAAATTTGAAATTTCAATGCAATAGTACTTAAATTTAGGGAAAAAATAAGAAGTAGGTGTAATGCGACCACCTAACCATAATAAAATGATAATAATTTTTTATAATATTTTAGATATAAGTAGAGGACTCATGTTCAGGATGTAGCATATTTTTTGTAATTTTTCCAAGTAAATAATTAATTATAAATTTTTATTACAAATTTTTTAAAATATAAAACTTCATTATGTCGACCACCTTAACTTGGTCAAAACTTCATGAAATTCAAAATAAAAAAATAAAATCCTATAGTATGTGAAGCAAATGTGATGCATGTTTTGGATTCAAAAATATGATACCGTTTGAAAGTTATAGATGTTTTTGAATCAGCCTATCAATCAGGACTTTAGTCGTAATTCTAATAGAAAATGAATAATAATTATTTATTAAATTCAAAGTAAAGAATAATTTATATTGGTGGAAAGCTGAGAGTCTCCTCTACAAACCCTTTTTGTTTCATCAATTTTGGCTAAAAATAAAGTCGTCAGCCACATGGACAAAGTCTAGAAAAACAAGGTAAGTTGTCAAACACGTTTTTTGCGTCGACTTCTTAGGATTGGCATGTCCAAGCCAAATACCAAAGCAAGCCCGAGGCTAATCCCTAGGCAATAAATTATGTGTCAGAAATATAGGATATATGTTTCAAATCAGGATATCCATTTCAAATCCGGATATCGTTTTGAATGGATATCTGATTTGGTTTATATATGATTTTAAAAATGTTATACACTTTATAATATATGATTTAGAAAATGAATATTTAAATTTATCTCTTTCCCTCTCTCTCTCTACCCTTCTTCCCCTCTTCCCCTCTCCTTCCTCCTCTCTCTCTCTCTCTCTCTCTCTCTCTCTCTCTCTCTCTCTCTCTCTCTCTCTCTCTCTCTCTCTGGACCTCTCTCTTCCTCCTCCTATGTCTCTCCTCTACCAGCCCTCTTCCTTAAACCTTATCCAAACCTTAAACCCTCTACCCTCTATCTCTCTCCCACTCCCTCCCTCTCTCTCTCTCTCTCAAGACTCTCCCTCTTGGTCTCTCTCACCACTCCCTCTCCCTCTCCTCTACCCAACCCTAAACCATAAACCCTTAACCCTTGAACCCTCTACCCTCTACGCTTAACCCTTTACCCTATATCTCTCTCCCACTCCCTCCATCCCTCCCTCTCTCAAGTCTCACCCTCTTGCCTCGTCTCCCTCTCTTAGGTCTCTCTCTCTCACTCCTATCTCTCTACACTCTACCCTTTTAACCCTCTACCCTTTATCTCTCTCCCACTCCCTCCCTCTCTCACTGAATCTCTCTCTCTCTCCCCTCTACCCATAACCCATAACCCTAAACCCTAAACCATAAACCCTTAAGCCCCAAACCCTTAAACCCTCTACCCTCTACCCTCTACCCTCTCTCTCTCTCTCAAGACTCACTGATAGGGCAGGGTTGGATGAGACACTCACTGTCCCATGCTCTGGTCTTTGTTCTCAAGAACTTCTAGGTGACTCCTTCACCTTAACCTTTAGGTCCTATCACAAGTATAGGCACCCCTGGTATTACTGACCAACCCCTCTATCACTATTCTTCCATACTACCAAGCCAATCTTGGTGCCTTGCCACTTCCTCTCCTTGACCCTTATTCTTCTCTAAAGGCCACTTACTCTCAACATTCAATTAGGAACTTGTAGAGGTGTAAAAACATTGTAAAAGCTTCAAGATAATCTATTTAGGGTTCTTATACCATCACAAGACTCCAATTACCCATCGCTTCCACTAAACCCTCTCCTAGGGTTAGGAAAGGCTACAAGCCTAGAGCCCCAATTAGGTCTCTTACTCCGGGTAAAATGCAATTTTCTCCAAAACCCACCAAAAGTCCTAGGTTCTTTGCTTGGGATTAGTGGTTCCTATGTCCACACCTTGAATATTTTTAGGGTTTTGAATCAGCACTGCCCGCACACTGCTTATACACAAAAATGGTCAAAAACCTAGGGTTTCCTAGCATTTCACAGGCTGTTTCAAACTGTCAAAGGTTTCCCCCACCAAATGATTTGATAGAGCCTCCTCCTAATTACCATGCCTTTCCAAGACCCTCAAAAAAATTCACCAAAAGGAATTTCTCCAAAATCTTAACACCCCTGCAAGATATGTGTCTTTCACTCCCTATCTTCCCTAGCTGGACTCTGTCTGGCTTGCCTAGGGCAAGACATTGCTAGCAACTCCTGCACACACACAAAGACTACCACCTACCATATATACAATCATGGAGTCTAGGCACTATTTCCAAAGGTTCGTACGATTTGTACAATGGGAATGTGCTCTAGCACTCCATTTCCAAAAACCAGTCTGATTCAGACCAGCAACAGGGCAAAATTAAACTATTTACAAACAGTGCTTGCAAAATGAACAAAAGAAACTATTTAATGATGTAAAATGCTTGTAGATTACTATCAACACATCCTAAAATCAATACAGTAACAGTTCTAACTCATGAAATCCCTATTTAGATGCAAAACTCAGAAGTTTTAGCACAGAACGTTGCTTTTTCTGCAATTTCACAACTTTCACTATAACATTAACACCTCCAACCCTATTCCATGGTTGAGGAATGTCTTAAATAGGCTTCTCAAATAGTTATGTTCCTTTTGGGGAACCTAAAGAAAACCAAAAGATGAAATTTATAAAACCCACTGTGTTTTTCAATCTTTGGCAACTTTTGATCACTCAGCAAAATGAGCTTCTAAAATCTTGACAACCTCTTTCCCAAAGATCAAAAACACCTCTAAGCTCAACACTCAATGGTCTACATGACCTTATGAAAAAAAAAAAAAATTAACCCTCTAGGTTTCTTCTTTACCTAAGAAACTGCCTGTTGTTCCTTAGGTGCTCCTGCACCATTCTCCCCCTCTCAGCTCAAACACTAAGGATTGGAAGGAGAGATCAATGACAGGTCAATGCTAAACTTATAGAATTGATCTTCTTGTACCCATGTAGCTTATGATTCATGCTTGTTCTTCCACTTGATAAGGTACTCCATGTACACCTTGTGCCTTGTAGACTTTTGTACTCTTGACTCCAAGATCTTCTCTGCCTAAGGTTTGTCTTGATTAGGTAGGGGTACATTATTGATGTCCTTGAAGATCTCCTAACTATTATGAACCTCATCACTGACTATTCCCTTATACCTGATCAAATCAGCTATGTTGAAAATTGGAGAAATGCCTAGATTGGTAGGTAGCTCCACCTTGTATGCATTACTACCATACTTGGCCAATATCTTACATGGACCCACTCTCTTCATCTGAAACTTGGTTGACATTCCCTTCTACAACCTTGACTTGTTAAGGTGGACCATGACATAGTCTCCAACTTGAAATTGCACATCCTTCCTTGTTAAATCTGCCTTCTCTTTCAACTTGTGAGTAGCCTCAGTGACTGTCTTCTTCACCTACTCCTGAATCTCCTTCATGGTCTAACTAAAATCTTCTACATTTCCACTTCTTTGTTCCATAGATCCAAGGTCTCTAAGCTCACATATCCCTCTTGGGTGCATCCCATACATAATTTCAAATGGACTCTTCCCTGTGGTCCGGTTTACATTGTCATTATAGGCATACTCAACTTGTGAGATAGCCATATCCCATGTATGTCCATATTCTTTAGTTAAGCACCTTAGAAGATTACCTAGCACCCTGTTAACCACCTCTATTTGACCATTGGTCTGAGGATGGTAAGCTGATCCAAAAGACAGGTTGGTACCCAATCTACTCCATAGAGTCTTCCAAAAGTGACTAATGAACTTCACATCCCTATCTGAGACAATGCTCAAAGGTAGTCCATGGATCCTTACTACCTCCTTGAATAAAAGATGAGCTATGTAACTAGCATCATGAGTAGTTTTCCAAGGGATAAAATGACTCATTTTGCTAAATCTATCCACTACTACATAAACACTGTCAAAACCAGTTTTGGTCTTAGGAAGGCCTACCACAAAATCCATGCTCACACACTCCCATGGTCTGTTAGGAATGGGTAGGGGTTGATACAAACCAGCATTACTAGCTCCTCCCTTAGCTTTCATACACACAACACATTGTTCCACATACTTTCTATCATCTCTTGCCAACTTAGGCCAGTAATAGAACCTTTGCACTAGTTCTAAAGTCTTATTGATGCCAAAATTCCCACTAAGACTGCCATTATGCTTTTCCTGAATCAGATTTTCCCTCATTGACCCTCTTGGAACACATAACTGATTTCCCTTAAACAATAACCCATTTGCAATGTATACTTAGAGTATTGGCTATGGAAATGGTTCTCAAAGTTAGAACATACCTTATAGACCTCTGAAAAGTCTTCATCTTCTCCATAGAGATCCTTGAAACTCTCTATGCCAATTCTCTTGATCTGTATCTCTTGCATTGTCAACAATCTCCTGCTCAATGCATCTGCCACTTTGTTTAGTTGTCCCTTATTGTGCTTGATGGTGAAGGTAAAAGCTTGGATGTATTCCATCCATTTCAAATGCCTATTACTCAACTTCTCTTGAGTGTTGATAAAATTGAGTGCCTGATTGTTAGTAAAGACTACAAACTCCTTGGGTGGAAGATAATGCCTCCATTTCCTAAGTGACTGAACCAAAGCATAAAGTTCTAAGTCATAGGTTGAATACTTCTTCTTTGCTTCATTGAGCTTCTCACTAAAGAAGGCTATAGGCCTGCCCTCTTGACTTATCACTCCTCCTACTACCATTCCACTAGCATCACATTCCACAATGAACAACTTGTCAAAGCTAGGTAATAAGAGAATTGGTTGAGTTGCCACCTCTTGTTTCATTTTCTCAAACCCTTTCTCAGCTTCTTGAGTCCACACAAACTTAGTTTTTAGACCACCCTTGATTGTATCTAGGACTGGTGCACATATACCACTAAAGTTCCTTATGAATTTTCTATAAAATTGAGCCAATCCATGAAAACTTCTTACCTCAGTCCTTGTGGTTGGTGTAGGCCAGTTGAGAATAGATTCCACCTTGCTTGGATCCATCTTCAGTGATCCTTTTGACACTACAAAACCCAAATAGACAATCTCTTGCTAAAAGAACTCACACTTCTCTAGATTGATTGCCAATTTCTCCTCTTGCAACCTTCTAAGAACTTGCTCCACATGTTTCAAATGCTCTTCTGTTGTCTTGCTATATATGAGGATGTCATCAAGATACACTACCACAAATATACCTGTAAAGTCCTTAAGCACTTCATTCATGAGCCTCATGAATGTTCTAGGGGCATTGGAGAGACCAAATGGCATAACTCTCCATTCATATAACCCATCATTTGCCTTAAATGCTATCTTCCACTCATCACCATCCTTAATTCTGATCTGATGGTATCCACTCTTGAGATCCAACTTAGTGAAATACTGAGCTCCTCCAAGACAATCCATTAAATCTTCAATTCTAGGAATAGGAAACCTATACCTAATGGTGATCCTATTTATTGCTCTAGAATCAGTACATAACCTCCACTTACCTCCTTTCTTGGTTGCTAAAACCACTGGTACTGCACATGGGCTGATGTTCTTTTGAATCAATCCTTGATCCAACAACTCTTGCACTTGTCTAGCTACCTCTAGATTTTGATCTGGTGTAAGTTTGTAGGCTGCTTTGTTAGGTAATGATGATCCAGGTATGAATTCAATATGATGACTTATGACTCTCTTTGGTGGTAAAGTTGCAGGTGTACCATCACTAACTATGCTCTTGTACTTTTCAAGTAACTCTTGGACTACTTCTGGTAAGACTATATTTTTAGCCTTGTCTTCTTCTTTAGGTTGTAACACAATCACATATCCTTCACTCCCTTGATGTAGGTTGTTAAGGAACTCCTTACCACTGCTCAACATGATGTTTGGTGTCTTTGAATGTCCTTCATCTTCTTCTGACAGTGAATTCAACTTAAAAGTCTTCCCATCCTTCTTGAATGAGATGGTGTTCTCTTTTCCATCATATATGACACTCATGTCATACTACCATGGTTTTCCCAATAGTAGATGGCATGCATCCATGGGTAACACATCACAAACTAAATTTTCCTTGTACCCTCCAATAGAAAACTCCACCGTTACTTGCTCATTCACTAAAACACTCTGCCCTTTGTTTAGCCATGTGACCTTGTAAGGGTTAGTATGGGGTACCTTTTCCAATTTTAGTTTCATTTCTGCCTCCTCTGAGATTATATTATCTGTTGAACCTGAATCTACTATGACCTTGCATACTTTACCAAGTATCTTGCACCTTACTCTAAATAGAGCTCTTCTCTATTTTGGTTCCTCCTTGACCGGTTGTTTGATCAAAACCCTGTTGAACATCAGATTATCTCCTACCTCAGATTCAATATGATTGACCTCAGATGCCTTAGGACTTATGGTGTCCTCTTGTGCATAAGCCACTCTCTTTTCATTACTTGATGAAGATGCTTTCTTCGGGCACCTATAAGCAGGATGACCTATTTGATTACAATGGTAACACTTCATGTTTGCAAAATAAGAATTTCTCTTGCCTGCTCCTCTTCCTCTATTTGAACTTCCTTAAGGTCTTCTACCCCTATTGTATCCTCCTCTAGAAGATGTTTCACCACCATGCTCTATGAGTTTAGACTCTCCTTGGTTTCTTTGGTCATTGCCTCTACCTTGGTAGCCAGCACATTGTCCTCTTTGATCTCTTTGATCTCTGCCTTTGCCTTTGCCCTTAGAAGTCTGATCTTGCTTCCTCTTGTTCCTTTCCTCAATCTTGATAGCCAATTGGTAACACTAATGTACTATCTTAGGACTCAAAAGAGCCATCTCCTCTTGGATGTTCCATTTTAAACCATTAAGGTATCTAGCTACCTTAAGACTTTCATCCTCTATAACATTGGACCTCATACAAAGTTTTTGAAACTCTTCAGTATAAGTGTTTACATCTTGGTCTATTTGCCTTAGGATTTTCCTCTTCTTGTGTAACTGAATCTCATAGTCATCTGGCATGTATGCTTCCCTTACTTTGGCAACCATTCCTTTCCAAGTTGAAATAGGTTGCTTGCCTTCTTTTTCCCTCTCTGTCTGAATGAAATTCCACCATGTCAAGGCAGATCCTCTTAGTCTTGACTTGGCCATCTTTACCTTATGTGCTTCAGTGAATCCATCACACTCAAAATGGTTTTCCATTCCCTCTATCCAGTCCATGACTAGATCAGCTTCCATTTTTCCACTAAATAGTGGTATGCCTTCAAGTGCTTTTCCACTCAAGGCCTTCAATGCCTTCAAGAAAGGCTCTTCTTTCAGGACAGGGTTAGGTTTAGGGATCTTGTCTTCCTCTGCAACCTCTTCTTCCTTTGGTATCCTTCCTTCAAATTGTGCAGTCCTCACTGCTTGTTCAAGCTGGGCTATCCTTTCCCTCAATTGTCTATTATCTTCCTCCTACTCTTCAACCATATTGGCCAATTGTGCATTTGTCACCATGACGGTAGTATCACTTGACTCAACCTCTAACATATATTAATCTTTCCCAAATCTTTAACTTGCTCTGATACCAAACTGATAGGGTAGGGTTGGATGAGACACTCACTGTCCCATGCTCTGGTCTTTTTTCTCAAGAACTTCTAGGTGACTCCTTCACCTTAACCTTTAGGTCCTATCATAGGTATAGTGTTAGGGTTAGAGATGGCAGATCTAACAATTAAATGCAGATTTAAATAATAAACAGAGAAAGTAAAACATACACAGAATAAATCATAACACAGAGAATTTAACGTGGTTCACCCAATCTGGGCTACATCCACCAAACCGTAGCCATCCAATACTTTTATTATACAGTGCAAAACCTATTACAATCTCGCGAATAATCACGTTTTTTTTTCTCATACTATAACCCCCATCCCAACCCCTTTTTAACAAGCTTTTAGAAGCTTCCAGAATTAGGGTTTTACAAAGTCATTTTTTCTTTCTTTTTCAGAGATTTTTCCTTTTT
>VDFB02256132.1:220493493-220503774 GCA_007258455.2 Sequoia sempervirens | reverse complement strand
TCTTATCTCATGGATGGTAATGACAAAGCATTCATAGCCTATGGTTTGAATTTCAAAGGAAATTGGTTAGACGAAAGTGCAACATGAAGACATCTCGCTAGAATTCGAGATTCAAATGAGAATATTTTGTATACACCATTTGTGACACATGTCCCAATGCCCAAATGTGACTGTAATCACTATTCTCACCCATTCCAAGAACAAAACTTGCCTTCCACTCTCATTTTTGGGACTTCTTGAAACATTCTTACTTGGAGCTCTCTACTTTTCACGCTTAGCAAAACTCTGCCTATATTCTCTCACAATTATAGCAATAAGGACTCCTCTTGCACACAATATCATCACGTCTATCGTCTCAAGAGAAGGGCCATAGTTGTTGGTAATGTTCTCTTGCTTTTCATTTATATCAATCTCGTCTATTATCATACTTAATTGATCTTGTCTAGCATCTTTTAAATCGTGATAGGGGTTCTCCTCCATAGTGGGGTTTATTTCTCTCACGCATCTATTTTACTGTTATGCATGCCAATCTTGTTTGGTTGTCTATGGAGGTGGAGAGACCAAAGCGGGGGTTTGACTAAGGTAAACCCTTGTATAGCCCCCAACATTTTTTTCCTCTCCATGTGTGCAGGTGTTGGACAAGTTAAATGAACAAATGACCTCAATATGGCAATTTATGGGCCTAATTCATACAAATGACAGTGCAAGTGCATAGACGTCCTCACGACGCACTGGTGTCCAAGGTTGAGACTTCACACGACTGATACCACATTTTGTATATTTTATACTTTCCATTCCTGTAGATTAAGTATTTTTATCATTTTGTATATGCAAGTTATTTGAGATTTTTGGTTGTATTCATTGTTAAACTTAGCTTAGATTTCAGTTTTAAACATTTATATTTCCAGTTCACTTGAGTCGGGTTAATTGAGGTAGTGAAGAGAAAATTTTCTCCTTGAGATCCCATTATCTTGAGGGTGACAAATTCCCTCCTCTACAACTAGAGCATGATTCCCCTGGGTTGGACAAAGGATAGTAGAAAATATTATGTAATCATTTTCTAATGGTCATGCTTAACCAGCACACTCTAAGCATTGGCATAATAGGTGGTTGATCCCATAGCTCCTTTAAATCAAACCTTTTCCGATGACCTTTTCCGTTTCTTTTTTTGCATTTGTCTTTGTCATTTTTGTTCTTGTTCATGTCCACCATTTGGAACTATTTTATTTTTCATTGCCTCTATTTCTTTATTTGCTATCCAAAAGAGTTAAAGTATTTGGTTCTTAATCCCACATGTGTTGGATGAGAAAACACAAGGAACAAGATGATTATAAAATGTATAAAGCATTCTGCATAATGTAGTACCCCTTCATACAGTGTATGAATCAACGATTAAAACATATCAAAAACAACAAACTTTTGTTATATTTTTAAAAACTGGCATGCTTTGTGACTTTGATTTTTGGGAGCAGTATTTTTAGTTTTTTAACTTTTAAGATTTTAATAATTATTAACAATAAATTATTAATAATTCATATTATTAAAAATAACTTTTCAATTTTAATTTTAAAAAATAAATTTATTAGTAATAAAATTTTATAATTGATATTTAGTAAGGATTAAGTTTTTAAAAATATTTTTAAATAATCAGCAATCAATATTTATTAAAAATAAAAATTTTAATTACAAGAAATTAATAATAAATTATTTATTAAAAATCAATTTTAAATAATAATTCTCATTAAAATTATTAATTATCTAAAATTATAAGTGATGAATAAATTACAAACAATTCACAATTCGACATTCTAGATTTTGACAACATGATTTATGTTTTATTAAAAATTATTGGATTTTGACAAACTTGAGACACACAAATGACAATTTGATAATGAAATTAGTGTATCACAATTGAGTTTATATGTACATAAAAATCTCTAAGACATTGTCAACATAACCATTTTGTACATATCCTATGAATTTTGTATTCCATGAAACCACATCATGTTGAGGCATTTTATCTAACTCCTGTGCCATTACCATTCATCCATATTTTCATACATGTCTATCAATGTATGCATAATTATAATATTTGACCCAAAAAATGATTTATATTATCTCTTGATGGATCTTCATACCCAACTTTAAAGCTTCCATTTCAAGAAACATGAGGACATTGGTAAATGTCACTAAGTTTGGTTTTATTCCTTGAAATTTCATTTACCTAAATATTGTGATAGCTTGTTACATAACTAGTTTGTATTTTGATCTACAAGGTATCACATTTTCATGTAATGTCATTCCAATTGGGGTATTTTTTCAAATAGTTCTTGTGCCTTGTTAAGGCTTCAACATTTTGCATATGTGAGTTTACACTTCATTGAGGGATTTGGCTCCATATTAACCAATTGCTTGTGATTGAAAAAATTGATTTCATGTTTAATTTGTGATCATTGTAATTTGCACTTCTTAGAGGTATTATGCCAAGTGATTCACTAGTATTGAAGCATTATTTTGGTTAACACACAAATTACTACATACAACTCTTTGAACATTTTATTTGGCAACTCCTTCAAGCATCAAGTCAGATATGCCCACAACAATAAAAGTAGGTGATACTATACAAGTTATATCAATTGATTTATAATTGATCAATTGAACAAGGTTTACATTTAAATTGAGTAATTATTATAGCTTAGGCACAAATCTACAACTCTATGGAAATCAATATATGATGGAAATAACTAATTGTGAACTACATTTTTTTTTTGTATTTTCATCTTTGTTCTCTACAGGGTATACCATACAGTATGCTATGACTACTAAACCTCTCTTCAATTTCCACAAATAAATCTCTTCACCACTTGAATATAAGATAGCTACAAATACAAATCTATGCCAAGTCAATAAGAGTAGATGGATCAAAGTATCTAATTGGTACATAAGGATATAAGGATATGGTTGAGTCCTTACTTAGGCCACAAATGTTTTTAGTAATTCATGATTTTGGGTCTATTTTACAAGTGGATACTTTCAACAAGATGTGATCTCCATTTATGAAATATGATCTTCAATGCATGCTTCATAAGTGGGGAACTTTAGTAGTATAGGAAATTTATAACAAATGGGTGGCCCTGGGTAGCCATGTAAAAATTCTAAAAATAGCACCTATCTTTCTAATATCAAGCCTTCTTAAAATTCTAAAAATTTAGTGTTTGATTCAATTTTAGGTAGGTTATTGCCACTACACTTCATTCCACATGCATGATGCCAAATGCAGCAAGCACTTCACCACTTTTGTCAATTTTCATCAACTAAGCTAGTTAATGGGTTGAATTAACTGTAGTTTAGTTAATGACCCTTGGTCTCTTGAAAATAATTAGACAAGATTAGGGAGAGGAAGGAGCACAAACCAAACTACTTCAAAATAGGAGTAGTTGTGGGCTCGTTGGTTTACTTCAAATACCTAGTTCCAATGGGGTGAAATTATTCACTATACAAATGAAAGACAATTGACTATCCACCCAATATTGTTTCGTGTGTTTTAAAATGGAAGAGATTTACAACTCTATGGAAATTGATAAATGTTAATAGTCAACTTATTATCTTATTTATAACATTTTCTTAGCTTTATATACTAACGAATATAGGGTAGAGGATAACATGATTCTTCAAATTGGCTACTACATAATAGTTTATGTGTTGCAAGCATTATTTACATTGGAATGCATATATTTTTATAATTAGCACACTCTTTTAATGTCTTGCCAAAATTAATATTATTAATAATATCAAACTTTTATAGACATGTATGCAAAATAAGAACATAATTAAGAAATATATTGTAATAGTTTCTCTAAAAAAGGATTTAATGTCACTTGGACTACAAGGACTGTAAGATAAACACAAAATGGGTCTACATTGAAAAGATTGTAGGAAAATGCAAGCAAATACAATTGGTTGATGCAAAGACAAATAAATGTGAAATCATGGACTATAATGATTGTAGAATATATACATTATGTTGAAAAGGTTTTAGAAACTTTTAAGAAAATGTAATTGGTAAATGCAAAGACAAATTCCACAATCTTCACCAAAATCCTTGTTGGGTGTCCTAATATGGGAGATTTTGAACAAGGTATGGACATCCATCAAGCATAATATGAAGATTAATTTTCTCAAATGTTGTGGTTGTAAATGCCCTTTTGAAATATATGTAAAATGTGGGAGGATAGATAAAGCATGTAAACTATTTGACACAATGCCACAAAGAGTTGTGGTCTAATGGATGCACTTTAATTAGACATGTTGCATCACTACCCTCATAACAATCTCTCAATTCATTTTAGTATCTATTGTGTTGTATCCAATTTGAAACTCAATTATGATACATTAATTTCATTATCAAATTGTCATTTGTGTGTGTCAAGTTTGTCAAAATTCGAAATGATCAATTTCTAATAAAATCATAGAATGTTTAATTTGTCCTCAACATAATCTATAATTTTATAAGAAATTGATCATTTTGAATTTTAATCAATAAACAACTCTATGGAAATTAATATATGGTGGAAATAACTAATTGTGAACTACATTTATTTTTCTTGTATTTTCATCTTTGTTCTCTATAGGTTATACCATAGAGTATCCTATGACTACTAACCCTCTCTTCAATTTGCACAAATAAATCTATGCGTCACTTAAGTATAAGATAGCTAAAATATATGCCAAGTCAACAGGAGTGGATGGCTCAAATTATCTTAGGTGGTAGGTAAGGATATAAGGATATGGTTGAGTCCTTGCTTACATCATGAAGGTTTTTAGTATAATTCATTATTTTGGGTCTATTTTACAAATGAATACTTTTAAGATGCACTCTTCATTTATGAAGTATTATCTTCATTGCATGCTTCATAAGTGAGGAATTTTAGTAGTATAGGCAATTTATAACAAATGGGTGGCCCTGGGCAACCCATGTATAAATTCTAAAAATAACACGTCTTTCTAATAACAATCCTTCTAAATCCTAAATATAGTGTTTGATTCAACTATAGGTAAGTTATTGCTACCACTCTTCATTCTACATACATGATGCCAAATGTAACAATTGCTTCACCACTTTTGTCAAGTTTCATCAACCAAGCTAGTCGATGGGCTGAATGTGTAGCCATTGGGAACTATGAAAGGTAAGGGAAGATAGAGGAGAATACCTAGGAGATATGTTTTTAACAATGTGGATGAATGTTTTTTATTAGGAAAAAAAGGTTTTGAAAGGACCCCGAAACCCTTTACGACAGAGGAAAGTTGCTAAAAAGATAGAAACAATAACACCTACAGTCCACAAAAATTAAAAATGTTGACAAAAGATAAATCTAGACAACCCATCAGCAATCCAATAGCAAAACATTAGCACTAAGGCTAAACAACCAAAAACAATACCAAAAAACTATAGCATATTATCCAGCACCTTGGTCGATTCCATATTATCAAAGATGACCCTGTTATGCATCTCAACCACATCCTCAAGATCCTGGAACAAAATGGTTGCCCTTTTCTTAGTCTTGCTCCTCGTATGCAGGCAGGGACCAGCCTCCACATTCTTCTTCTCATAAGGGCCATTATCCTCATTCTTATCCTCCAGGTTCATACGATTAACCTCAGCAATGGTCGCCTCATGTTCACCCAAATCCAAATACTTACCAATCCACTTGATGGCTTTATCATTCAAAACCGACAAGCCCTTCGCACTAGTCTTCAAAGATTGATTACTAATTCTAACCACAGTCTACAGGTCATTGCTTATCTTGCTCATCCTTTCCTCCATACAGCTCCTCATTGATCCTTCGAACAACATTTTCCAAAGAGGTCATCCTTTCCTCATGGCTTTTTCCCAAGTTTGTCGGCATCCACGGCTAACTTATCAAGGATCACATTCATAGTCTTGACCTTACCTCTCACCATCCATTCCCTTTGATTGCAATTCGCTAACGCTACACAGCCATTTTTCCAATCTTTAAGATTAGTATTAAGCTCCTTCACTTCCGAAAAAAGCCATTTCACTAGGGAGAGCAAGTTTCTAGTGTCCTCTGCCATTCTACGAAACAAGTTCATATTGATCTCCTCCTAATTGACCGATGCAACAACAAGAATATCAACATTCTCATTGGGTTCCTCTCAAACCGCACCCTTTCCCTTTAAATCCTCCTCTACTAGGGAGTCCTCAACCTCAATTACCTCCACTTCCACCTGATGTTTCTCAAGGATGTCAGCCAGATTAGCCAGAATTTCAAGCCGCTCATCCTTAACATCAATCTGCTTACCCTATTCATCATTCTTGCCAACAGGAGACTCAAAATCATCATGGCTAGGAACAGCCACCTTCAAATTCACAAAGCCCTCATCGTCCTGCACTATATCCACCAATGGCTACTCGTTTCCCTCATTAACATTGCCCTGAACCCCTTTAACAAAAGGAGCAAGGGAATCCTCCAAACCTTTCAACTCATCGACTCCCTGCTTGATAGCACACTTCCCCTTCTTAGGGCACCTTTTTTTCCCCTTCAAAATCTTTGTCACCTAAGGAACAACAACCTCCCTCATTTCAACATCTGTTTCATAACCCTTAGACCAAAACTTTGAGTCCTCGAATTCATCGACAAATTCACCCTCATCCTCTGAAGATTCATCATCAACAAAGTCATCTTCCTTATAGTCTTCATCCCACTCTTTCGTCGACTTACAATGTGGATGAATGTTAATGGGTATAAGATCTACTATATATGCTTCAATACTAGTCTCTAACACTCACTAACTTGATGCTTGAAGGAGTTGCCAAATAAAACATTCAGAGAGTTGTACATAGTAATTTGTGTGTGAACCAAATTAATGCTTCAATACTACTAAGCTACTTGGCATAATGCCTCCAAGAAGTGCAATTGCAATGATCACAAATTAAACATGAAATAGAAAAATATTCAATCCCAGGCAACTAGTTAACGTGGAGCCAAATCCCTCAATGAAATGTGAACTCATATATGCAAAATGTCGAAGCCTTAACAAGGCATGAGAACTATTTGACAAAATGCCTCAATTGAAATGGCATTTCATTAAATGTGATACCTTGTAGATTAAATGCAAACTAGGTTTGTAACAAGCTATCACGATATTTAGGCAAATGAAATTACAAGGCATATAACCAAACTTAGTGACATTTATCAATGACCTCCTTGTGTTTACTGAAATGGAAGCTTTTAAATTGGGTATGGAGATCCATCAAGAAATAATAGAACACATTTTTTTGGGTCAAATATTGTAATTATGCATGCATTGATAGACATGTATGAAAATGTGGATGAATGCTAATGGCATAGGAGTTGCTAGATAAAGTGTCTCAACATGATTTGGTTTCATTAAATACAAAATTCATAAGATATGTACAAAATGGTTATGTTGACATCTTAGAGATTATTATGTACATGTAACCTCAATTGTGATACATTAATGTCATTATCAAATTGTCATTTGTGTGTCAAGTTTGTCAAAATCCAACAATTTTTAGTTAAACCATAAATCATGTTGTCAAAATCTAAAATGACAAATTCTGAATTGTTTGTAATTGATTTCACTTATAATTTTAAATAATTAATAATCAATAATTTATTGATTATTATTTAATAATTTTAATTAGAATTGTTATTTAAAATTAATTTTTAATAAATAATTTATTATTAATTTTTTGTAATTAAAAATTTTATTTTTAATAATTATTGATTGCTAATTATTTTAAAATATTTTTAAAAAATTAATCCTTACTAAATATCAATTATAAATAATTTATTATTAATAACTCATTTCTAAAAATTAAAATTAAAAGAAGGATTATTTTTATTATTTTTATGTATGAATTAGTAATTGTTGTCCACAATAATTATTAAAATCTTAAAAGTTAAAAACTAAAAATACTTCTCTCAAAAATCAAAGTCACAAAGCATGTCAAATTTTTTTAAATATAACAAAAGTTTGTTGTTTTTAATACCTATTAATCATTGATTCATATGTTGTATGAAGGTGTAGTGCATTACGCAGAATGCTTTATACATTTTATAATTGTCTACTTCCTTGTGTTTTCTCACCCAACACATGTGGGATTTGGAACCAAATACTTAACTCTTTTGAACAACACAAAGAAATGGAGGCAATGGCAAATAAAATTGTTACAACATTGCACACAAACAAGAACGCAAATAGCAAGGACAAATATGAAAATGAAAACGAGAGGTCACCAAAAAAGGTCTAATTTAAAGGAGTTGTGGGCCCGATCCGATCACCTAAACAATCAATGCTCAATGCTTAAAGTGTGTTGATTAAGTCTGGCCACCTAAGCAACCAATGCTTAGAGTGTGCAAGTTAAGCCCAACCTTGCCTAATATTTTGATGTGAGGAGTTGCATATTTTTTAGGACAAATGGGAAAAAATAAATAATGAAACATTAATAGAAATACTTTCCTCATGCGTCGTGCATGATCCTTCATGTGTAGAGTCTATTAATTAGGCCTATCTCAATTCCTACATTGTAAATTGTTCTAGAAAATTTGGTATCTTTCAAAGATAGATATTACTGATAATTGTATATCAATATAGCAAGGAATAGGTTAGAGTGTAAATATTCATCATTTTGGTACTTTTGTTGGCATGTGCATGGATTAACCAATCCACTATAATAAGTTTTGTTATCCAAGATGTAAAGACAAACCAACTTTTTGATGTCCAAATCCATGTAAATAATTTTTTCATCTATAGAAAGGAGCAACCCCTAAGATTGCATTTTACCAAGAAAAAACATTTTTTTTTAATTCAGAAGTGAGTTTTGAGTATATGAAAAGATATAAACAAATACAAAAAGCAAGCCCTTAAAGAAGGGGAGCAAATAAACAACCCAGCCAAGTTGCCAACTAGCCAACAAACTACAATCAAACACCCACACGAAGGAAACGAAGCCAAAGAAACCCAACAAATATGGCAAAAAGAGAGAACACAAAGAAACTATCCAATAGAGAAGAAGAAAGATGCAAGCTGGATGGCCAAAGCCAAACTAAGATCTGCCATTTTTCTAAGAGAAGAGAGCCTCCATGGTCCATTGAGAGCCCTCCTCAACCGCCCCCTTTTTTTCAATAGGAAATTTTTTAACCTCTGATTTCCTACCTTTTTTTCCATTTTGACTCACCATAGTCAAGTTTTTTTTTTTTTTATTCGATTTGTGAGATCCCCAACCAAAGAAGGAGCAACCACGAAGTCTTGATCAAAAAAGTCAAGAATAGGACCATCCAAGATCCTCCATGAATGGAAATGTACCCTCTGACTCAATATCATCCTCCTCATCCTCAACAAGGACGATGTCTAAATTAAGAGGAGGGGGGGGCAACCTAACCCGAAGGTTGCTCAAAGAGAGGATCAAATGGAGCCATCCAATCATTCCTCTTAGTAGAGTTGGAACCAAAGAACTTGCCATGATAGAGCCAAACAAATTCAGCATTAGGCGACCCAAGTTTTTTGTTCCACCTCTTAACACTGAAGCTTCTAGATCTAAGCGAACAAGGGGAAGAACAAGCTCCAATCTTATGGCCCAACTCATTGCAACAGAAACATCTAAAAGGAAGACCTTCAAAATTTAAGAATTATAGCCAAGTGCCAAGGGAATAGTGAATCTGAATCAAGCCAAGAAGGGGTTTGGATATGTCCACAAGGGCACAAACCTTTGTGAGACTGCAAGTAGTCCCCTCAACCGAATCAATTTTAACAAAGGAACCAATCTGATTAATCATTTAACCAATGAGTGCAAGACTCCTCATCACAAGCGAGAGGTTGTATAACTTGATCCAGATAGAAATCTTCATAATAATAGTTGTGGCAAGGTCGAAGAAAGGAGACCAAGGAGCGAGGACCAAAATTTTCAAAAAACCAAGGGTCATTTTGTGTTACAAATCTGCATTCATCAATAGAAGCGAAGGAAATCAGGAAGCAACCTAAATCCAACGCATGAATCTCAAGGGGTGCCAAAGCACTCTAGACGAACAAAGTCCACCTCTGAACATCCACAAGGGATGGTAGCTTCCTCAAGAGACAGATAATCACATAACGATCCCCAACATCAATAGAAATAGAATTGATATTTTCATCTGAAATGTGGAATATGGCAAGTTCTTTGGCAAACATAGTTCCACGGGGACACATCCCCCCCAAAAAAATGTTGTTTCAAAAACAGGGACATTTCCAAGACATAGA